>BPLR01021651.1:0-42811 GCA_021605095.1 Caerostris extrusa | reverse complement strand
AATATTTGAATATCTAATTACGTTATTTGTGTAAAATAATCCTATGCTTGCAGTAATTTGAAAATGTTGCATGTGCAACATTTATTTTCCTAGTGAAGCACAAACTATTCAATACGTTATACCTTTTCGGGAAAATATCAATTTTAAATTGAAACCATGTTTAATTTGAAAGCAATCCAGTATATCTACGTTAGCTTGCAAATTTTTAGATTTCTGTTGATTATTATAGGATTTTTCAGATCTATTATATTAAAGTCCTTTGAGTTTTTAAGTTTTTTTTAAATTTTTATTCATTTCAAATTGTGGTAAACAATATGTTTTAGAATAAAAATAAATTATACTGCCTACCCTTGATTTTAAATGCAGTAGTAGTAACATTACCTGGCTTTAACAAAATGTAATTACAAAATTTATTTTATAGTTTCCTGCTTTGTGTATAAATTTTAAATATTAATATTCAGCATTATAGGAGTTTGCCATTATTAGCTGATTGTTGTTTGAAATATTTGCATATCTCATTATGTTATTTACGTAAAATAATTATGTTGAAGTAATTTAGAAAATTTTTGGCTGATTGCAACATTTCCTTTCTTATAGAAGCAAAATATCCAATATATTATACTTTTGCTAAAACATGGATTAAAGACTCTAATTTGAAAGCAATTAATATTTTAGGTTTAGAGAGCTACACAATGTCAATCGCCAAAAACTTCTAGAAATAATATATTTAAAAAGGATCAGACTAGTCAAATAATGTAACTTCACAAAATACTTTTAAACAATCTCTTATAAATATTTAATTTGTGCACATTTCAGAACGTGATCTATTTTTAAGGTACACCTTTAAAAACGCGGTTTTCGACCAAAATTTTCGATTTTTGCAATTTTTACATTTTGAAAAGCTTGTATTTTTAAAGATTTCTAAATATCTTTACAGTTTGTTTCTATCTGTTTCAGAACTAGAGTTGTGTTAGTTTAAACTTCCTGAAGACGAATTTTTGAGCCGGAAGTACGGTTTTCGTAATAGGAAATGATAGTTTTAATATGTTTACCTTCATTATTTCCTCAATATTGACCGCAAAATTCTAATATAAATAAAAATCATTAAATAATGTTTTATCACTTAAAAGTTAAAATTATTGATATCACTTGATCTGATAAAATCTGGCTACAAGTTTGTCTGAAACATATCTACATAGTATTTAGCTTTTTCATTTGTTTTGTGATTTCTTTCATCATAAAATAATATAAAATATGTTTTTCTCCTTCACAAAAATGTTTTAAGTTTGAATTGGAATTGGAATAAAATATAGTTGAGTAAAAAGTTGTGAATCAAAACAATTGAACTTTTTCTATGCTTAAAGTTAGTCAACGTTTTTAAGATATATGTTGTGAACTGTTATTTCAAACACTGTGTATTGTATTTGATTAAAATTCTAAAATGAAATGTGATCTACAAGATAATATAAATACAGACAATATAATTTTAAAGAAAGATGATGAATTTTAAAGTTTTTTTGAAAAGTGTGAAAATAAAAATAAACTCTGCAATTATTTGATATAATGATAACATTAAAATTTGTGGTGTATTGTAACCAGTGGTTTTTTTGTGAATGAATCGCTCTGATACACACCTTTTAATTAATTTTAACAATAGATTTAACATCTATTAATAATATAAATAATTTTAAGAAGCTTTGTTTTTCTTATCTTTCAGTCAGATTTTAAATGTCTTTTAAAAGATTCTAAAAGTATATTAAATCTTTTTAATTATTCATTAAGTGATTATATATGAAGAACAATTTGTTATGTATTGTAATGTTTCTAAATTTCTGTAGATAGCTTTTTAATTGTAAATTCTTTTGATGATTATTATCTTATATTTCATCTACTTTTTCAAGTCGCTTGAGGCTCTTTTATTTTACTTTATATCATTTTTTTATTTATTTTCCCAATTGTTATAAGCAATGTGTTTTAAGGATAAAGAATAAACTTTGAATTGATGAGTAAGATGAATATACCAATTTCCTGTAAGTAAATTATACTCTTATGAAAACTTCAACATCTGTATTAGTGAATTAAAAAGTTAATACAAAAATGTAGTTGCATCAATTAAAAGTTGAAATGGAATTTTACAAAGTTAAAAAAAATAGAGAAGGCATTTTAAACCACAATTAGCGATCCACTCAAGATTCCTAAAAGTTTAAACTATTGTAATGGTAAAGTTCCTTCACATCTCTTACATCGTAATGTCTGTTTGTGTCCAAAGCCACTGGATGGCGCCACGAGTCATTCTAACACAATTGAGAATTTTTTTTTTTTTTTTTTTTTTTTTTCTTTCTAATGCAGCTGGCGAACACTTGAACAGCTTGGTCTTCATGCCTTAAGGCAAGCGCTGCACAGATGTTACTCACTTTGCATGACCAGGGCGCGTGCAACTTGAAGATAAGCTACGGACGCGGGTAACAATGCCCCTGCAACGCTCTACGATCCTATTAGACCGGAACCTATGGTTTTAAAGTGGATTCGAACCACTACAAACATCCATGGCACCACCGGGACTCGAACTGAAACCTGTGATACCGAGCGCGCGCTAGCCACTCGGCCATTCAGGTCCTAATATATGTATAGTATGTAATATAATGAAATATAATAATTATACTATATTACATACTATATTATACTATACTATGCAAGTATGCTATAGTATGCTTTCTATAAGAATTTTATTTATTTTTACTTTCTTTTTTGTTATAGTATGCTTTTTGATACTATACATACTATAGTATGTATAGTATCGTAAGTACTATAACATGTGGTACCGAGCGCCAGAGACGATTAAGAAATTAAAATGAGTAAAAATCTCTATAAGAACAACAAGAATATTTACAATTAAACAAATTAAGCTATTGAAACCGGGATTCTGCACTTAAAGGATGTGCTGCCAAGTGTAATTTTCGAGCCAAATGGAATCGCCAAAGGACAACCGTTTCATCACGACACTTATCTGGTTCCAATGTCAAGTCTGCTTTATTTTCAATTCTTTCTTCGTAGCTCACACTCTCCCTATATAACATCTTGTTTTCAAAATTTTCAATCGTTCATAAAATGCTTTTTATTCATCCCTCAGAGTTCAAAATACATTTTTGAACTTGTAATGGATGACACTGATGTTAATACAGTTTTCTCAAATATTAATTCATTCATTAAATTTAGTTAATTTTATTTTATTTTTTTTAGATATATAAGTTGCATGTATCTACCAATAGATGGTGCCAGATAAACTTAAAAATGAATGAAAATTATTTTATAAAGGACTTTTTGCAGTATAGTGAAAAGTAGGGTGACTTTTAATTTTTTTTTTTTTATTTATGTTACCTTGTTTGTATCGTCTGTTGATGTTTTTCATTAAATTTGTTCGTCAGTTCGTATTTATTTATCAGATCTGTTCGTCCGTGCTTATCCTGACTAGAGTACTCATGGTCTAAATATGTGTATCTGAATAAAGTCTTGTTGAATATCGTTACTTTTGGGTTGTCTAACGAATTGCTGCGCGTTTACTTCATTTGAGGACATACTATAGCTAAAGTTTCTAAATTTTTGAAAATTTATTATTTGTTTTGTTTTTTGTTGTCGTTGTTTTTTAATTTTTTTGATCTGGCCGTGAAAATAGCAAAACTATTGGTCAAAAATATCAAAAATAATGGCCTTGAAAAAGACAAAACGATTACAGGGACGGTGGGACGGTGCACATTAATATCAGCTGGCGGAGAGGGAAAAACTATTATGCGGAACTACTACAGTTAGCGGAACTATTTTCCGCAAACTGTAAAATTGTTCACAATAAGATAAATTACGTAAAACCATATGAGGAATTCTTAGTTAAGCTTGAAGGATTTTTTTTTAATGAACAGTTGACCAGATTTTTTTTTACTTTTGTTGCAATGATAATAACAGATGGGCTGAAACGTTCATAGGCTGACACATAGATGGCGCTACTAGTATTAAATCCATATGATTTTTTAGTTAGCCTAACCTTCAAAAGACGCGTGTATAAATTTGACAGCTGTTGCACTATTAGTATGTGAGTTATAGCGTTTTAGTGTTCATCAGGTGCAGTCCACTCGGCCGACTGTCGATTGGACTCCGGTGTGAAAATGATGGAGCCATTTTCATCCTTTGTCACATATCGACGCAAAAAGTTCGGGTTTATTGCGATTGAACAGCTCCAAACACTGCTTTTAGAATCATCAATTCGTTGTTGTTTGGGGGTCGATTGTGAGCTCTGCGCGCCACCCACTTTGAACAGAGCTTTCACATATCCAAATATTCATTCACGATATGTCCAACACGTTCCTTTGATATCTTTAGGTCTCAGCCATCTCATTCAACTTCACTTTTTACGGTTATCAGAAATTATTTTGTGGACTTTTTCATGTTTTCGTCGGTAACAGTCTCTTTGGGGGCGTCCACTGCGTGCATCGTCCTCGGTGCTGATTTCGCCTCTTTTTAAATTTAGCAAACCACTTCCCTACGGTTGATTTTCCTGGCGCAAAGTCCGAATAATGTTTATCGAGCCAAGCCTTGGCTTCAATAGTATTTTTTTTTTTTCGCCAAAAAGCAATGTTTTAATTAACACACGAAATTCCTTTTTATCCATTTTTTCAAACTAACAAAAGTTGCTTCACTAAAATGCTTTAACTCACATACTAATAGTGCAACAGCTGTCAAATTTATACACGTGTCTTTTGAAGGTTTGGCCTAAATAAAAATCATATGGATTTAATACTAGTAGCGCCATCTATGTGTCAGCCTACGAACATGTCAGCCCAACTGTTAATTTTAACTTAGTTTAATTAATTTAATTTAATATTCTCATTTGCGTTCTAGCTCCTACATACATGAAAGCTGATTTTTACAGAAAGAAATGAGCACTTTCAAAATGTTAAAATAAATTTTCCGCGTGAAAAAAATCTATTTTATTAATTATTTAAGCAATGAATGAATGTATAAATTTCACATAAACAGATATTACATGCAAATGTCATTTAAAAATAATTAACTCGCTTTTAATTAATTTTCATTTATTTGAAAAATAAATATACAAAAATATATGTACACAGCTTTAGTTAGTTGAGAAATCAGAATATGTTTTTTTGTCCTCCTGCTGTATAATTGCCATGCTCTTCGTTTGCTTTCCTCAGCCAGTCAGCCATGTAATAATCGGTTAAGGTTCCCCCATACTTCACTGGAAGCGCCGAGCGTGGAAAGTGATTCAGCAAATCTTCAGGGGACGAGTGGACAAAGATCTGAAATGCATCGATTTGTTTCATTTTTCAACAACAAAACTGAATTTGCAGTGATGGATTATGATTGTAAAGTTAATAATTGCTATTCTAAAGCAACTGGCAATACAGACAGTTAATCTTTACGCCATAAGCAAGGGTTACACTGCTGTTACTCATTTAACACTACCCAGGGGGCACGCGTAGCTATTAATCCTTATGCCATAAACGAGGGCTGCACCGCTGTTACTCATTTAGCACTACCCAGGAGCACGTGTAGATTGAAGATATGCTACGAACGCGAGTAACACTACGTTCTACGATCTTATTAGGAGTGTGACGTACGGTTTAAAATGGATTCCGATCCCGTACCAACATCCATGGCACAGTCCTGTGGTACAGAGCGCCAAATAAATGCTGTGCATACATATGTTGTTGTTCGAATGCAGGTGGCAATATAGAGACAGTTAATCTTTATGCCATAATCAATGGTTGCACCGACGTTACTCATTTAGCACTACCTAGGGGGCACGTGTAGCTTGAAGGTAAATCCTTAAAAGTTAGTATCATCGATAACATTTGGGATGTAGTTTAACCCCATCCGGGGCCATGACAAATTTTTTAAAAACACGCTATATATTTTTTTTAACTGACTAATCCTGAAATGTTCCAAATTTGGGGTTTATAACGCCACGCACGTATATTATATGGTATTTTTACATAAAAATATCCTCCAATTTCAAAAACAATTCTGCAATGGCTGATATACACTCATGTCCATAAATTAAGGATAATTCAGAATCACACAGAAATTGAACTCTAAAATAAAATTTCACCTGTAGAATTATCACACACATCTTGAAGAAGAATATGCAAATTACAGGAAACCACTAGATTGCGCGGATAGTACGTCACAATGACGAGAGTGTAAGAGAGGGTATATAAGGAATGGTGGCAAAAGAAGTAAAATTGTTCACAAGCGCTTTAAAAGCCTTTCAGTGCGCATAGTTATGGCACAAAGGAAGCATTTCGATGATTTTTTACGTGGTAGAATTATTGGACGACTGGAATGTGGACGTACCCAGCTGGAAGTATCCGAGGAACTTGGAATCGCCCAGAGTGTCATCTCCAGGATTTGGCAACGATTCCAAGATGATGTTAATGTGAGTAGATGTTACAGCACAGGTCGCCCCCGAGTTACAACGCCGAATGAGGACCGGTATTTAGCAGTTACTGCCAAAAGAAACAGACAAAGCACAGCATCAGATCTGTCTCGTCAGCGCTCTTCAGCTACCGGTACGACAGTTTCAAGGCAGACCGTGTACAGACGCTTAGGGCACATTGGTCTATATGCTGGTAGGCCTGTCAGGTGTGTTCCACTTACCGCAACTCGCTGTCGCCTGCGATTAACTTGGAGTAGAGAGCATGCATTGTGGGCACCACAACAGTGGTCTGGTGTGAGGTTTTCCGACGAGTCCAGGTTTAGTTTGCAGTCTGATTCTCGCCGGACTTTTATATGGAGAGAGCGCCAGGTACCCGTTAAATCCAAGAGAACACCATTAAACGACACCGTTACGGTGGTGCAGGATGGTTCGTTTGGGGAGGAATTATTCTTGGTTCCAGAACTGACCTGCATGTTCAGAGTGTAACGATGACAGGCCACATCTATCGAGATATCATTCTGGAACAACATGTACGTTTGTTTCGGGGCGCCATGTGTGCTGAATTTCTGTTTATGGATGACAACGTCCGTCCTCACCGTGCAAACATTGTAGACGAATGCCTTCAATTGGAGGATATCACCCATATGGATTGGCCAGCATACTCACCGGACTTGAATCAATAGATCATGGGTGGGATATGCTTGGCCGACGAATTGCAGCCCGTCAACCCCCTCCCACCTGTCAACCGGAACTTCGAGGCCATTGCTTGATGAGTGGTGTAATATTCTCCAATATCAGATTGATAATTTGATACTCAGCATGCCTAGCCGTTGTAAGGCCTGTATTGCATCGTCTGGGAGACATACTCCACATTAACCATCATACTAACCATGTTATACTGTTTTTGTAAATAGATTCGTTTTGAAATTTGCTCCAGGGAGTAAAAATCGCAATTTTTATTAATTATGTCAAACATATAGCATCTTTTTGCTCTTTACCTTTTGTTTAATAAATAGACTTTACAAATAAGTCAAATTTGTTTCGCTTCTGTCTCTTTCTTTGCCTGAACTTCATTATCCTTAATTTATGGACATGAGTGTATCTTGACTAATTTATGCAATATCCAATAAGTCGTAAAAAACTGGATAATGAACATAATATTTAATATTGCTAAATTTTATAAATTGTATCTTTTTTTTTTATTGTGTCTGCGGATACGGTAGCCGTATTTGTGCCATAAATTTTAATTCATTTTTCCAAAAATTTAATTCAATTTTGAAGATGAAGAAGAAGTCATGTTATGAAAGCTAACAATTCACATATATGCACACTCAAAATGTTAAATAAAAATCTCAGAATTATTACTTTACGGTTGTAGATTGTGTGGTATTTTTACCCAAAATATCCTGCAATTAAAAAAATGTCTACAATGGCTAATATATCTGGACTAATTTATGCAATATGCACTACATTGTATAAAACTGGATAATGAACATAAGTTTCAAAGGAAAATCACAAGCAGGCTTATATTGAACAGACGATCATGAAAAGGAAAGAAATACGTGACAATGATTGAGAATTTATCATTGAGGAAAACAAATCAAAATTAAAAGATAAGATGAGGAGCTTACTTATTATATCAAGGAAAAAAGGAATTTTATTTTAAATTGCACTTAATTTGTCACACAAAAATGAAACTTAAAAACACAATTATGAAAATGAAAAAGAAAATAAAAAAAAAAAATTTAACGAAAAAGAAACTGAAATCTGCTCGGCGAATTTCAACTTATCATGTGTGAACATTCGAGGAAGAATGAATTTGCCAACGGAATATGCCAATGTTTAATAATGCACGAGATATATGAAGCAATTGATTGGAATACTACTACGAAGAATGGCCATATTCCAATAGCCAAATGAATATAGTAATGTTGAATAGATCAAGAACTTTATGAAGAATGAATTGTTCAAGAATCTCTAAAAGAATATTCAAAAGTAAGATAAATGTAGTTGTGAATGAAGAATGAAGTATTCCAAATTCTACAAGAAACATTATCACATTCAATAGTCAAAAGAATATATCAAAGTAGGAAAAATCTAGACATAAATGAAGAATGAAGTATTCCAAATACAATAAGAAGCACTATACAGCTAGATAGGCACCGGAACGCCAAAAGTGATAAATATGAAACGAGAAAGAATTGATCAACGCACTGCGAGTGCTTATAGCCATTGGATATACAAATCTTTAAAATACCAACACAAAACATGAAATGTGATTCAAAAACCATACCACAAAACCACATACCACAATACCATTCAAGCAAAGCCAAATTCTTCAGAAAATTCCAGAGGACCAACGTTATTCATGAAGCATTTCAAGAGTTAAGGGGCCCAAAGTACCATTTTCCGCCAAAATTTGAAATTGAGTTTTATTTGCTTGGCTCTCATTTTCGGATAACGTCACGGACCCCCTAACCAGGGTAATATCATGTTCATACACGGTAATAAAATAAAATGAAGCACAAAAGGGAGAATTGCATTTTTATTTGAAATTCTATTTACAAAAATGAAGTAAACAAATTTATTACATTAATCAATCTTCAATAAATAAGCTAATTTTTTTTTCAATAAACAAGTTAGAATTCCATCTGAGTTGCACTTAATTGTTTTCATGACATGAATGCATGTCCATATTTCGGCTTTACCTTCTATTACTTTCAGGGATAGATCCAATCAATCGATATATCCAAATAATCCATTAATTTATCTCTTGAAAATATTTTATAAACGTATTTTCCTTTTCACACAGAACCCATATTGTCACACATACATACATACATACATATATATATATATATGTGTGTGTGTGTGTGTGTGTGTGTGTGTGTGTGTGTGTGTGTGTGTGTGTGTGTGTGTGTGTGTGTGTGTGTGTGTGTGTGTGTGTGTGTGTGTGTGTGTGTTCATGTAACTTTGAATAAAACTAAAACATATGCACTTCTAAGAATAAAACTTTTTTTAATAAAATATTCAAAAACAACTATTAAGCAATGCATAAATAATTACGATCAATAATTCATAACTAGGAATTTTTTTTTTTAATTGTTTGAAGCAATAAAATTAAATAAGTATATTAAGCGTCAAAATATAAAAAAAACCCGTATAATAAAGTACTTATTTTGCATGACAGTAAAGACTAAACTTTAATTGCTGCAATTGCAATACGGAATGACAACGGTGCCCAAAAGATAAAACCAATTTCAATTTAAATTTCCTCGGGCATATGGAATTTCTATTTTTTCTTTCTTTCTTTTTAAATTGTTGGCACTATCTGACATCTGTGTGAAATTTCACGTCAAAAATATTCATTAGTGCTTCAGTTACGCTTGGCTTTGTGAGACGCCGAAAACCGATTTCGGCGATTTTTTTAAATGTCTGAATTCATTGAGAAAAGAACTTGCATTCAATTTTGTTTGCGGAAACGTATAGAGTGTTGCAGAAGGCATTCGGTGAGCATTCCTATATCGGAAAGAAATGTTTAGAAGTGGTATAAGCAGTTCAAAGAAGGCAGATTGCGTGTTGAAGACTTAGAGCCCTCTGATCGACCATCAGCCTCAACCGACGAATCTCAAGTCCAAAAAATTAAAGATTTGGTGTTGCAAAACCGTCGATTTACAATTCGAGACCTTTCTTATGAGGTTGGAATTTCAAGCGGATCGGTCAATTCCATTTTGGACTTCAAACGCGTCCAATCTCGACCGAAAACACTAAATGCGCCAGTTAACACTGCATTGAGTCTTCGTGACTTTTTCGCCAAAAATGAAACCAATACTATTCCACAACCACCATAATCACACCGTGCGACTTCTGGCTATTCTCTAAACTCAAAAGACCACTCCGGAGACACCATTTTGAGTCGATTGAAATGATTCAACGTGAATCGCCGCGGGTTTTGAAAGCCATCCCTGTTGATGACTTTTTAGCATGCATTGAGGATTGGGAAAAAATAGCATAAGTGCATTGTGTGCGGAGGGGATTACTTTGAAGGCGATGAAATAAATTTAGATGAATAAATAAGCAGTCTTTGAAAAAGAAATAATTGGTCTTACTTTTTGTGCACACTAGTACATGCACACAGACAGGTTTAATTTACTTACAATTCTCCTGAATTCCGCAGGCAAAAAGAGGTTTCGACAGGTTTATCAACAAATTCGTTATGTAATTGCCATTCACCATATGAAAACCTAAATACTTTGCTGGAGCTATATCCTGTTGAAAATAAATTTTATTTTCTTTCTTTTGAAAATGTTTCACACTACATGCAATTATAAACATAAAGTTTTAAAACTTAGCAATAAAATATATGAACAATAACAGGCAACAATAAATATATAAAATAAGGGTATGTAAATTTATATACACTCAAGAGGCCAAAACATTATGACCACCTGTCAATAACGAGTTGGCCCACCTTTTTGGGCGCAACACAGCTTCAACCCGCCTTGGCATGGATTAATACCACCACTTAATACCAGTTAAATACCACTTCCACCTGATCACGTGCCTTCCACGTCATCCAGGCGAGTTCTTTGCAAAATGTAGGGGTGGTCATAATGTTTTTTGGCTCTTGAGTGTAGATATAAGAGTAAAATAAATATCATTGTTATGCATATGTGTAAAAGAACAAAATAATTAAAACTAAACAAGGGAACAAGATAATTAAAACTAAATTTAAGTTAAATCGGTGTTAATAATTCTTCTGTACGTGTGTTTGTCACTGAACTCTTCCTAAAAGGCTACATAGATTTTGGTGACATTTTTTGTGTGTGTTTGAGGAAGGTCCCTGAATGGTTTAAATTCACAATTGGACCCAGTAGGTGGCGCTCCAATCGGGTTCTTCTGTACGTGTGTTTATCAACGAACTCCTCCTAAACGGCTAGACCGATTTTGGTGACATTTTTTGTGTGTGTTTGAGTGGATCCCTGAATGGTTTAAATTCACAATTTGCCCCGCTAGGTGCCGCTGCAGTCTTGTTACGTGAGGATTCTTCTGTACGTTTGTTTGTCAATGAACTCCTCCTAAACGACTAGATCGATTTCATGACATTTTTCGTGTGTGTTTGAGTGGGGTACCTGGATGGTTTAGATTCAAAATTTTACCTGGTGGGTGGCACTGCAATCGATACAATTCTCTTGTACGTGTGTTTGTCACTTAACTCCTTCTAAACGGCTTGACCAATTTTGATGAAATTTTGTGGTGTGTGTTTAAAGTGGGTCATGCGGAAGGTTTAAATTCACAATTGGACACAGTAGGTGGCGCTGCAGGCGGGTTCTTCTGTACGTGTGTTTATCATTGAATCCCTCCTATACGGCTAGATCCATTTTGATGACATTTTTGTGTGTGTTTGAGTGGGTCCCTGGAAGTTGTTCTGTATACGCTCTCAACGGTTCTTGAGCAGAAAAAGTATAGATTTTGCACTATAAAAATATAAACAATTATAAGCAATTTGGCATGTGACATCCTGCCTCGGATTCTAATGATGCCTTTAGACTCGAAACAATTAAAATTCAATCTCCATTCAAACGACTGCAATCTCGAAATCGCTTGGCATTCGCAATGACTATTAATAAGTCACAAGGTCAAACAATGTACATTTGCGGGTTCTAACTAGAAAATCCATGCCTCTTACATGACCAATTATATGTTACGAGTTCTCGCGTTGGCAAACTTGATGAAGTTTGTTCATTTATACACCTCAGAGATTAACGAAAAACATTGTTCATACACTTGATGATCAACATCAATTTTGATGAAGTTTTGTGTGTGTGTGTTTGTGTGAATATCTGGATGGTATAGATTCACAATTGGACCCTTTATATGGCACTGCAATCGGATTCTTCTGAACGTGTGTTTGCAACTGAACTCCTCCTAAAACGGCTGGACCAATTTTGATTAGACTTTTGTCTGTGTTTGAGTGGGTCGCTGGATGGTTTGGATTCACAATTACCTGACAGGTGGCGCTGCAATCGGATTATTCTGTACGTGTATTTGTCACTGAACTACTCCTAAAGGATCGGCCAATTTTGATGAAATTTTTTGTCTGTGTTTGACAAAACATAGAGAATGTTTTTAGGCTAGCAGCTCTGTTGTAAGTCGCCACCAGATGGTGCTGGTGTACTATATCAATTTCTATACCGTTCAACCAATCTTTTGAAAATTGATAATAATATGTATTCGAGTATTGAAAATAGGTTCGCACTATCCCCTTTCTTGTTACTTGCCACCAGATGGTGCTGCAGCATCCCATCTTATACACCGTTTTGGCAAGACAACATTTGCCGAGTTCTGCTAGTATCTTATAATTAGCCTTCAAAACATACAACCTGAAATATTGAAACATTTGTATTCACATTACATTCTAATAATACGAGGGTAATTCTGAAATTTTTGAGACAATGGCAAAAAAATTTGCGTTAAATTTGTAAATTTGAACTCTTTTATGGCCGCAGACGTCAATTTGTGCCAACAATTGCAATTTAGCTGCCGTAGAATTGATTTTAGAGGAAAGGAAAATAGAATTGACGCGAGAGCATTATCGTGCTGTGATTTTCTATGATTTTAAAGTAGGGTTAAATCAAGTAGAATGACTTCAACGCCTACAACTAGCATATGGAGATGAAGCTCCATCTCGTGCTACTGTATTTAGATGGTTTACAGAATTCTGTAGGGGTCGAAGTTCTGTACTGGATCAAGAACACTCAGGAAGACCTTCATCAGCTGTAGTTCTAGAAAATGTGTCGGCCATACGAAAAATGTTAGTCGATGATAATCGCTGCATTTACCAAATGATACAAAAGAAACTTAACATTGGACCCACAACTATACATAGAAATTATTCATGAAGAATTGCATTTGAAAAATTAGTTTGTTGTTGGTTTGTTGTTGTTAGAACACCAAAAACTGGAGCGTGTCAGAATCTCAAAGAAACCATAAAATTACTTAACGAAGGAGGACATCGCCTTATTTCTGAAATCATAACTGGTGATGAAACTTACAAACCGTTTTTTGACGTTCCAACATGACAAGAAAGTAGAGTATGGGTCTTTGAAGATGACACCAAACCAACAATGGTCAAAATACAACGAGCAAAGAAAAAAGTGATAAATGCCGTTTTCTTTAGAAGTACGGGACTGGTCAAAAATTTCAGAGTGACCCACCTCGTATGATAACTACAGGACTATTTAATGGTCCTATAAGGAATAAATTATTTTTTAAGTTGCATTTAAAACAAAAAACACTTTAAATTAAAAATGTTGTACTTACGACTGATATATGATTCAATAAATACATATTTGAGGGCGTGGCGTGTTTGAGATGTCGAAATCCCGTTCCGGCGAAGTCGTGAATGAGGTTGAATCCTGTGACCTGCGTCACGGGTTGCGCAACTCTTGCAGGTATATCATGCAAAGAATTTGCTTAAAAGTTTCAATAGTATTATCGTCTGGATTTGCTTTGCCTGAAAAGTGAAATTTTACTATTTTTGTGCACTCTAAACATATTCTTAAAGGCAGCAGCTATGCTTAAGCAAATTTTCCTGAACAATTATTTCTTTTTATTTTTAAATTGGATGTGTTTTTGAAAAAATTTTAAAACAAGTAATATAAACATTTTTTTTAAAGCAATTAATACTTTTTTTTTCATTCTATTGCAGAAAGTCCTTTGTAAATAATTTTCATTCATTTTTTTGTAAGTTTATCTGGCACCATCTCTTGGTAGATACATACAACTTACAACTAAAAAAAAAACTATAATTAATTAATTAAATTTAATTAATATTTGAAAAACTGTATTAACATCAAGTGTCATCCACTACAAGTTAAAAAAAATGCATTTGAACTTGAGCGGATGAATAAAAAGTATTTTATGAACAATTGAAAATTTCAGCAAGATATATATAGGGAAAATGTGAGCTAATAGAAGGAATTGGAAAATTAAAAAAAAAAAAAAAAAAAACTTCGTGCTTTGTGTTTGTATTGTAAAGGGTTCCAAAAGGTTCTTGGAAAGTGCTTATTTTATTAATCAGGTGGCCAAACTAAGGATACAATTCAGTAAATTCTAAGTAATTTTTTTTTTCGTTCCAATAAGCTGGTTTCTTTTTTATTTCAATTCCTTCTATTAGCCCACACTCTCCCTATATATGTATCTTGTTCAAATTTTCAATCTTTCATAAAACACTTTTTATTCATCCACTCTTCAAATACATTTTTTTTTTTTTAACTTGCAGTGGATAACACTGGATGTTAATACAGTTTTTTCATATATTAATTCAGTAATTAAATTTAATTAATTAATTTTACATTTTTTTTTAGATTTAAGTTGCCTATATCTACCAATAGATGGCGCCAGATGTAAGAGGAAAATTTCAACATTATTTATAAAGGACTTTTCTGCAATAGAGTGAAAAAAAATGTAGGTATGGACATTAAATTTTTTTTTTTATATTATTTGTTTTATTAATTAGGTGCCCAAACTGAGGATATAATTCAGAAAATTCTAAGTAATTTTTTTTTTTCGTTCGAAAACCTCTGAGGACCTTTTGTTTTTTTACTCTACAATTTGGAGTAAATTAGACTCAATAAAGAGTACAGGACCTCTGGATATTTTACTCTGAATTCTAAATTATTTTTTATTTTATTTAATTCCGAATAGAACCGTTATCTTGAATTAAATTCCCTCTGAAGCTAACAAAAAAAAATACAAGCGATTTTAGAAGTACAGCATATTGAAACGATTATTATTCTGATGAAATTGTTCTATTCTCTCCCTGTCAATGACGGCCAGATAGCGAATTGGCTAGTGCGCTGGCCTTTGATGCTTCAGGTTCGGACCCTGGCCGTGGCATGGATGTTTGTGAGTGGTTCGGGATCCACATTAAACTGTATGTCCCGGTCTAATTAGCTTAAAATGTGCAAAAAAAAAATTATCGTAGAGCAACGAACCAAACCTCCCTGTCAATGTAAACTGGAGCTGATGAAGTGCTTACATAGATATAAAAAGGATAATATTTTTTCTAATGTAGCTGGCAACCACTTTGACAATTTTCTTTTATGCCTTAAGGCAAGCGCCGCACTTAGCATTACCCAGGAGGTGCGTGTAGCTTGAGGATAAACTACGAACGCGGAGTAACAATACGTCCGCAACGCTCTAAGATCATGTTAGGCCGGGACCCACTGTTTAAAATGGATACCGAATCACTACAAACATCCATGCCACCACCGGGATTTGAACCCGAAACCTGTTGTACCGAGCACCAGAGCCTCGCTATTCTAGCCACTCGCATAGAACAAAAAGCTCGCCAGCTGCATTAGAATAAAAATACATATACACCATGATTCAAATATAGCCAATTTGGCAAATCACTTGAGGAGTTTAAAGAACATTTTCAGAAAATATTTGGCAAAGAAAAATACCATAACATGTAGGATGCCATGCTCTTACCAAATTCACAAAGCACTGTCACAGAACCGTCCTGGCATCTATAAGGTAGCACTGTGGCAAACTGGCATGATTGATTTCTTGTAAAATCGAAATCTATTTTTCTAAATAAATAACTGTGATTCTTTCTCAGGTTCAGGTAATGTCGAAGGCACGAAAATGCCCTGTCGACTCTATATTTACTGTGCATAAGAAATAAATTCAGGAAATCGTCTTCAAAGTCAATGCCTTTCGACAACTTTTGGCCTAGATAGAGAAGAAAACAAATAGTGTAAGATTTTAATGATAAAACTTAAACAATAATAACATAAATAAAAATTAAATAAATGATTTAAATTAAATTTATCTCAGATCACAATAATTAACTAACAAAAAAAATTTCTCATAATTTCTAACCTATTCACTTTTCAAGAATCTTGTAAATCGTATTATTATTCTTATATTTTTCAAGTATCTCGAAAATGTAATGTGCAACTTTGTACAAGGAAATGTTTTCAAAATAAACACACAGTATTAAATCATGTCTTGTCATTAACTGTCAACAAGAAATATTATATTAATATTAATCATTAACTGTAACAAGAAATATTATTTGAGTGTTATGCGTCGTTTGCGTGAAGCTATTCCCAAAAAAGATGTATTAAATGGATTATTTATGGAAAGACAATTCTTGCATTGATTCTTAGGGACTTTTTAGCTAAAAAATGAAACACATATCGTCCCACAACTACCGTATTCACCTGATTTAGCACCTTGCGACTTCCAGCTATTCCCTAAACTCAAAAGTCCACTTCGGGGATATCGTTTTGAGTCGATTGAAGAGATGCAACGTGAATCGGCGCGCGGGGCCTTTGAAGGCCATCCCCGCCGATGACTTTTTAGCATGCACTGAGGATTGGAAAAATAGTTCGCGTAAGTGCATTGTGTCCGGAGGGGATTACTTTGAAGGTGATGAAATAAATTTGGAAGAATAAATAAAGAGTTTTTGAAAAAAAATAAAATTTGGTCTTACTTTTTGGGCACAGTAGTATATGAGCGAATATGCAAATTGCAGTCAAGAATTTATCGATTCCAGAAATAGAAAATCATGATCACTTGTGAAAAGCAGTTCTTTACTTATCGAGTAATAAACAATTGATTTTGTCGTTTGTCACTTTGATTTGAGATTAAATATGTGCATATTTACATTAAAGCGGTACTAATGAATGCGGTAAATCATTAATAATACAATACAAACATGACAAAAATTACACGTGTTGTTACTTCCTTATAAATATGTGTAGAAGTTTAATTGAAATAAATATGTTATTTATCATATATTCAATTGTCTTTAAAAGTTTAGATGAAAAAAAAAAAGATCTAAAAGAAAGATTGGAAATAAATGTATTATCTCTTTGAGAACATTTGGAACTCCCGCGTCTGTGCAGCTCCATCTACTGCACCCGGAATGCGATTCCCTCCTAGCTTTGCTATATGCTTCCGAATCATCTAAACCAGGGGTGGCCAACCCAAATGACCTTACGGGCTGAATATAAAATTATATATGCCCTATTAGATTTAGACCTACTATAGACATTTTTTGAGTGAAAATTTGCAACGTAATGAGTTATTATTATTGTTTTTACTATTATTCTTACATGTAAACATAGATAGTATAATAATAATGTTACTAAACGTTGTAAAGAAATATATAACACTAAAAATGAAATATAAAAAAAAACATATAAATAAAAGGAAGTAAAAAAAATGAAATCATTAAAAATATTTATTTTACTAGTGCGATATTTGTTTCTCTTTCACTCTTTCCAAATCGATTAATTTGGGTATTTGCACATGGTAATGGGTGTTGCAGGTTAGCGTCCGTTATGTTTGAGCATGTTTTGTGTTTAATCAATTTCATTTTTAAAAAAACGATTCGCAGGTGTAATCTGAACCAAAAGTGCTAACAACTTCAACTAAGAGTCTGGTTTCTTCTGCTATCAACAATCAACTGTGCGTATCAGTGCGGATGGCCATAGCGTCACTGAGATCACTTAAAGGGAAACATAAGACCTGTTAAATTAGATGTTCCAAAAATGGGGGTGCAACATGAGTTTGCAGAATATAATTTAATTATTCTGAGTGCCGCGGGTTGGCCACTCATGATCTAAATGTATCTTATCCCAACCTAGAAATTTGCAACTCTGATGTTGAAATTTCTTACATAATATACACATTATTTGGTTATAATTAATATCATATCTTCAATTGTTCCTTATTAAGAGGAACTTTAAAAAAAAAAAAAAAAAGAAAAGACACAATTTGTTTGGGGAAAAGGTAAAAAAATATTTAGTCATCTTAAATTGAAAATATAAATTCTTTTGTGACTGATAACAAATAATCATCAACATAAGGAACAAAAGCGCTCAATTTTATAAAATGTTAACGAAAGATATTCTAAAATTTTTAAAATGAGAACATTTTGTGACAAAAAGAAAATATGTAAATACATGTTAAACATTTTGTGATTATTTATAATTCCTATATTCATTTTTTGGAATTCAATAGTATTTGAGTCGTTGAAAAATATGAAAAATGTATACCGTCCAATAAATCTTTCAGCTCCTGGAACCTTTTTTGTTTATCAGCTTGTATGCCATTTAATTCTTTTTCCTTCTTTCTTTGAGAACAAATTCCGGCATATAATTTAATTCGAAAGGTAAAGTTCATCTTCTTGCTTCTGGATTGGTACATCTGTAAAATGTGTCATCTTTCTTCTTCTATAAATAATCCGGTTTGCTAAAAGTGTGAAATAATGCTTTGTTATTTTAAATAAAATATGAGATGTTATATAATCGTAAAGTTTGTATTTATTAAGAAAATTTTCTTTTTAAGTAAATTCTTTTCAATTCCTACTATTAGGTCACACTCTCCCTATATATATCTTGTTCAAATTTTCAGTCTTCATAAAACACTTTTTATTCATCCACTCAAGATCAAATACATTTTTTTGAACTTGTAGTGGATGACACTGATGTTAATACAGTTTTTCAAATATTAATTCAGTAATTAAAATTAATTAATTAATTAAATTTTTTTAGATTTAAGTTGCATGCATCTAATAATAGATCGAGCCAGATGTAAGAAGAAAATTTCAACTTTTTTATTTGTAACGACTTTTCTGCAATAAAGTGAAAAAAGTAGGAATTGACTTAACAATTTTTTTTATATTACTTGTTTTTAATAACCTAAAAGTAGAAGGATAGTTTCGTTCATAAATTTATAAAATATTCTAAATTTTTATCAAAATATAGCAAGTCACAGAAACGCCTGATAATTATGCACTATTTCTAAAATTACTGTCGAATGTATATCTATATAATTTTTGATAATTTATTATGTTTCATATAAACTATCGAATATAAAGCACTACTTAAATTGCTATGGAATGGTATCGAAAACGATTAAAATTGTAACGATAAAAATTGTAAATTACTATCGAAATTTCGACATGAATTACCTCTTTAAAAATGTTCTACTAAATTTAAATCGCAGTAACTGAATAATACAATAGCTAAATTTTTAACCTTAAAAAGAAATGTAATCCCAAAAAGCCATTATAAACTTAATTTATGATGAATCTTACTTTAATTAAATTTAAATTTAGAAAAAAAATATCTTTTGATTTGAAATATTTCATTTCTCAGTTAAAAATAATTATTCGACATTAAAAATAAAATATTTTTGAAAATAAATAAATAAATACAGTTAAGGGAAATTGTATTATTTATATCAGTTATCTAAACAGTATTATTTATATTTGTTGTTAAACTGTTATCTAATATAGTATATGAATTTTCTTCAATAATATTAACAAAAATTTAATTTTCCTTTCTTTTTATGACTTGCAAATACAGCATTATTTGTTTAGACATTTTCGAAGTAAACAAATAATAAATTTTTATAACAAAATATTTAGTAGTTTTTCAAAGAAAGATAATTTTACTAACAAGTAATATAAAAAAGTTTTAAATCAATTCCTACTTTTTTTCACTGTATTGCAGAAGTTCTTTATAAATAATTTTCATTCATTTTTTTTAAGTTTATCTGGCGTCCTCTATTGGTAGATATATGCAACTTAAATCTAAAAAAAACTAAAATTAATTAATTAAATTTAATTATTGAATTAATATTTGAAAAAACTGTATTAACATCAAGTGTCATCCACTACAAGTTCAAAAAAATGTATTTGAACTTGAGTGGATGAATAAAAAGTATGTTATGAACGATTGAAAATTTGAACAAGATATATATATGGAGAATGTGGGCTAATAGAAGGAATTGAAATAAAAGAAACCAGCTTATTGGAACGGACATGATTATTTGAGACAATGACATACATCTATCTAGAAAAAAAACGTGATAAAAAATATTAAATTATTCAGCATTATTTTAATTTAACTAATCTAATTATTTTCAATTAAATTGCTTCAGTACCTTGAGGTATACTTTGTGATAGACGAGAATTTTAGCACAGTATCTCCTTTTGATTTGAAATATTTCACTTCTCAGTTAAAAATAGTACATATTAAGAATCGACATTAAAAATAACAATTTGGGGAAAATAAATAAATAAATACAGTTAAGTGAAAGTGCTTTATTTATATCTGTTGTTAAACTGTTATCTAATATACATGAATTTTCTTCAATAATATTAAAAAAAAAAATTTTTTTCCTTTCTTTTATGCAAAACTTCAAAAAATTATAGAAAGCCAAGCAAAATTTTTTACCTGAGGTCTGAAGAGAGAAAAGCTAAGTTCAAGAGAATGAAATGATTGTAAACGAGTGTGTTTAATCAGGAATAAATTCATTCAGTGTAAAGAATCATGTTCTATAAATAAAGTTTTTGCTTAAGATGAAACAAAGGTAAGGAAAAAGAAAATGCAAATTTTTTTTAAATCCAACCTGTTATTATTTAACTTGCTATAACGTAATTCAGAATGATAATAGTATATGTAATCACATATTACGACATTAAATGCCATTGTTATGTATTTTTTCATAAATGATCTACGCAAAATCATTGTCTTCTTATATTGAATTTTCCTGTAAATATTTTTCTAATAATATTTTTTTTAATTTTCCTGTTTATATTCGATGTTTCCTATAATAAATTCTTTTAGTATTAAAATCTAAAAGTGAAATCTAAACCACTTCAAGCTGGAATATATTTTTAAAGATATATATATATACATATATATCTATAATTTTTTAAAAAATCAGATTTCGTTAAAAAAAAAATTATTATAAGGAAAGTGATTCAGCTTAAATATTCATAAAAAATAAGTTAAATATTAGAAAATGTCTTATACAATGTTTTTGAGGTTGGGGCCTGATGCCTGAGTGGCTAACGCTCGGTTTCCCAGGTTTCGGGTTCGAGTCTCCATAGTTCCATGGATGTTTGTAGTAGTTCGAAATACACTTTAAGCCATAGGCCGCGGTTTAACATGAGCGTAGAACGTTGCGGGGGTTTGTTACTCCGCGTCCATAGGTTATCTTCAAGCTACACACACCTCCTGTGTAGTGCTAAGTGAGTAACGTCGGTGCTGAGCTTGCCTTAAGGCATCAAAGGCAACTATTTAAGTATTTGCCAGCTGCATTAGGAAAAAAAAATGTTTTCAATGTTTACAAATGAATTAGATCCGTTTCCAATAGAGTGCTAGCCGGCTCTATAATCTATGCAAATTTTTTTTATCTCTGTTGTATTGCGGCAACTTATATGAGGATTATTTTATTGCGGGTACATTAAAATGCACACGATTATATACATTGAACGATTGCCGAAATTATATACATTTTTAATTCATCTAAGGCTACAAAATTTTGCAAATAAATTACTTCACAATTTGTAACGTCGAAATTCTCCTGAATAGTTTCGATCTTACAAATAAGAGGAATAGTTTTCGCCATAACGTCAGATTTTTTTTATTTTTTATAAAAAATATTGTTTATTCTAATAGTTGTTTTATTTTATTGGCATGGTACGTATTTCTATGTAATTTTCGAAATATTTATTATTGTAGTATAAAAAAAAAAATTAAAACAAATATTCAGTAGCTAACACTTTGAATTGTTCATTAATGTTCAAAGCCTAATTTGTTTTTGTTGCAACGCCGCAAGAAATTATATGGGAGAAATGAAATTCAGCACACACAGTACAATATTACAGAGATATCATTATGTATAAAACATTTTATCTCAAAAATAAATGGAATGCATGCACTAAAAGAATCAAACAGAAAGGTTTTATAGAAAAAATAGCGTTGGTGCAGCTACTTGTCTACAAAAGAAGTATATCAGCCGTCCCTTAATAAGGGATATTGACCTTCCTTACAGTTATGGTTGCTTGACGTCACACCTCCCTACTCAAAACCAGATTTTCCATCAGTCGTTAAGATAACAGTGCTGTCGTTTCCAAATCTGCTTCAGTTGTTAAATTTTTCTTCGACAGATATAGAACATATTCTCACAGAATCCTGCACATTTTCTAGGCGATTTAAATCAGCTGACCAATCCATCAGTGATGTCTTCACTTTCTAGAAGCCCCTCAACAGCCTGAGCCCGATTTGAACTAGACAAATCATCCATAAGAACGAAATCTCTACCAATGGCATTTCAGAAAAAACATACTTTTGAAAGGATCGCATATTAGAGATAGGGATCTCTGGTGGCAATGTTCTATCCAAAATTTTGAACTCAGTCCTCTTCTTCATTGTAGTACATCCCCAGATGAACCCGCCAGGATCATCATGCAGGTCTCTTCTTGCGTGAGTAGGAAAAAAATATCTATCTCTACTTCTCTCCACATCAAATTGCTTGTGTTAATGAAAGGATTCTCATTCTTGAAAACAACGTGAATCTATTGATAAATGTCTTGTTTTTATGTTCCTTAAACCAATTTAAATGAGGACACGGATGGAAAGATGTGAATGAGAATTAGGATTCAAGTAGGCGGGCGAATGGACCACCCTTTGAAGTAATTTGGATAGGTTAAAGGCGTGACACTTGTCTTAAGATTGATGTATACAGCTGCTGAAAGATTTTGTCCGCTGACTGGTATTGATCCTCTTTTAACCTATACTGCTATATATAATTTAGTCTTAGTTTTTCGCCGATAGACATTAATCTTTATTACAGTTGTACCCGTGGTTGACTTTCCAAGTTTCAAACTAAATATTTGATTCGAATGCCTCACCTGCGCTTGTCACAGTGCAACCCCTCTTCAGGCTTTATTCATTTTTTTCTAATGCAGCTGGAAAACACTTTAGATGATTTTTGATGCTTTAAGGCAAGCGCTGCACCGACGTTACTCACTTAGCACTACCTAGGTGGCGCGTGTAGGACGCTACGGACATGGAGTAACAATATCCTTGCAACGCTCTACGATCACATTAGACCGGGAGCTGCGGTTTAAAGTGGATTCCGAACCACTACAAACATCCATGGCATCACCGGAACACGAATCAGAAACTTGTAGTACCGAGAGCCATAGAGCTAGCCACTCGACCATTCAGGCTGCTGATATGAATGGGAAAATACGAATAGTCAGGTAAATTCGTTCAAATCGTATTGTCAAGCCATATTGCTCATACGAACTTGCAAAAATTGAAAAGCGCCCTTCATCCTTCGCTTGAATTGCGGATGTTTTGCAAGCCTTCACATCATTTGTGATGCCCTTCCTGTTGTATGCTTGTAAATCACTTTTCTAATGTATTGCTCTTCATTGTACTAATAAGAACAACCTGTTTCCCACAATTTCATGGGTGTCTGCTTAATAATTATATCGCTGCAAAAGTTTTGCACGTAAATTAAAGCTTTTATTCATTTACAATAAAGCTTTTAAAACATTTTATTATTTTATAATATTCTTTATATGAAAATGTTATATGAATTAATGTAACTTAATTTGCAGTCGTTTATTTATTGTGTACATTTTTTTTTTTAATGTTTTATTTATTAACCAGAAAAGATTTATTTATTCATGTTCATTTTATGATTTAAATATATCCCAGCATAAGAAGTCAAATGTATCATTTAGATTAGAATTTATTAACAGTTGAACGGACGTTTTATTTAAGGCATGTTAACATATTTTTATTAGTCTTGTAACATCTCGGCCTATATTAGACCTATAACGGTTTCAAGAATTGGGTCACTTTCACGATCATGGGAACACTTTAACTTTTATTTTCAAGCGCTAATATATATATACCAATAATGTATTCTGGTTTATTATATAAAGAAATGAGAAATTAGAAATAAAATTTGATCACAAGAGGACGACTAAATCACAAGTATAGTTCACTCCAAAGTCAGAGATTATTCAGAGTTCTCGAGTCTACGCCGAATCTAATGCATCCGGTTTTCAGCAGACCTTAATTATTACACAGCAGGATAAACGAAACCACAAGGGGTTACATTTTGTAAGCAGGCGGAATCTCCGACCTGTTCAATCACTTTTCAGAAAAATAAAAGAAAAACAACACTTCGGCTCCACTAGTCGCAAAACTCTTCCTTCTTTACCAAAACCTCCCTTTAAGAAAATCTGTCAAGAACTGTCAGTTTCCTTCACTTCTCATTGAGCAGACATTTCTCAGCTTGTGGTCTATCACCGATCATGATGGAATAACTGATGGTGTAGTCCATATTCCATCTGTAATTATTTTGACCTGTGAAAGTCGCACAGACATTCGCTAATTTTATGAGTATTATACATGATACAAATATCTGCTATCAGATTTGATTGACAGGTGGTTCTCATTAGTACAAAAAATCTAATTGTATTTTTATGTAATTAACCACAACACTAGTCTGCTGTCAAATTTGTGTGATGTGTTGTTTTTATATACTTGTAAAATAACATACATTCCTTTCTCCTGGAATGAATTGCAAAAACTCTTCGTATGAAAAGTATGCTACCGTCTCATCTACGTCGTCATTAATATGCTCAGTAATAACATATTGCTGAGTATTCAAAAATATAATATTTACATGCACATAGAAACAACACTTAATATTGATAAAAAATAAAAACATAAAGTCATAAAAAAATCAAGAATATCGTAATTTCTTAATGTTATTTGCACTACATATATATATATATCAATATCAAAAAGATTTTATGAATTTTTACACTGGATGCCGCTAATTTATAACTTCTAATTCTATGGCCAATAATAAACGAATAGTATTGATGCATATTTATATATTTAGTTAATAGTATGCGTCTATACACATAATCTGCATTCATTAATACACACCATTTAATATGAATAATTTATAAAATGTAAACAAAGAATGAGTGATTATAGTATATGAAAAATATAAATAAAATAATCAAAATTTAGAATTCTTTTATTTTATTAAAAATACTACTAGCTATAATTTTCTAATAATATCTAGCTTATAATATACTAGCTATAGCTTTCTAATAATATCTACCTTATAATATCTAACTATTATTTTAACGCCTCATCAATTAGAATTCTTTTATTTTATTTGAAATACAACATAGATAGATTGATGAAGCATTAAGGATAATAGCTAATGAATTAATAAGGGACATTCAGCCTAGGAAATTCTTTGTTCTACATTTTGTTAGAATAAAATTGTATATCCTTACTTAAACAAACGGTATAAACAATGTATTCTGAAAAAATATAATTTTGTTTTTAGTCTTTACAAGTTTAAAATATTTAATAAATCGATACACTGAAAATTAAAGTCTCAAGGTCACATTTGTAAAATAATCTAATAAAAATTAATTATTTTATGATTTAAAAATAAAATGCAAGGTTTTAGGTTTGAATTTTCCTATCTTATAATTTTAAATAAAAGTACAAAAAATCCAAACATTATTGTCCCTAAAACCTTTGCTGTTTTTCAAACATTGGTAAATATTGTAAACACAACTGTAACTGAATGCTAACTAATATAAATATGAATAATACTCACCGTCCGAATGTAAGTTGAAAATTATTATCTATTAAAAAAATTATTTATTTCAGACGAGACAGTTGAATATTTGAAACACGATTAGGAGGTAAAATAACTGTACCTACTTGCATGGAATTAAGAAAGTGTTTGAATATGTAAGTGATTTGTCTAGAAAAGGCCTTCATGTATCAATTATTTTATTTCTAATTGATTCTATCTTTATTCTACACTTCTTCCTTGGAAGAAATTGACCGATCAAGCAATTCATTATTTTGTAATATGCTAATTATTTTCTATCCATAATAATCTTCGTCTTCCTTTATATTTCAATTTCAATTATTTTTTTTCATACTATGGATAAAATCTCTAATTCTGATCTTCCTGGTCGTGATTTAAGGAAATCAATGTCGAAATAATCTCATAGAATAATCTTGTAGGATTAATTGTATTACAAAACAATAAATTATATATTAACTTAAATATCCTTCCTTAAATTATGTCAAAATAGTAATCTTTCAGAATTTTAAAAATATTCTTGAGGAACTATTTTTATCAGAATATAGTTATTTCGCCATAACTATTTAAATGAACCTTAGCAAGGAAATGTAAGACTATTAAAATTTTCTACAGATCTACAAAGACCTTGATGTAATAATCGCAATAAAATGTCAAAATAAAGAAAAAAATGTCTTGCAAATACAGACAATTTTATTTTATGACATCCTTTATCTGATTCCTTTTTAATTGTATTTACTTGAAGAAGGATGTATTTACTCGAAAAACAGGGTTCAAAAAAATATTATATGATTCATTTTATTATTATTGAATAATATTTTCTTTTATGTAATTCACTTTTGAGCATATTATGTATACACTTTTATTTCATCTTAGTTTCCACCAATTTTTTTTTCTTGAAAAATCCAAAATATTTTGATACGAATTCTATTGAGGAAATTTATTTTAATTCGCTTTTATGTACTGTTTATTTACTTTTTATTGTTTTTATGTATTTTGTCTTAGATAATTGAATAACGTATAATGTATATTGCTCTTTGAATATTAATAATGATGAAGATTACTCTGTGTGTTTATGACCATGTTTATTTTTTAATTACTGTCAAGTTTATGTTATATAGTCTTATAATGTTAAATATTCCTTTTTAGATTCTGAATATATTTTCTTCGCCGTTGTTTATGAATTAATTTCATTTAAAAATACTTCGATTAAAAACAGTTTTATTTACAAAATACATATAAAATGCATTTAATGAAAACAATGTATAACAATATGTTATGGATATCAGTAAAGCTATAAAAAAAATATATATACATTTGTATGCTGAAATGGGAAATTTCAGATAATTGTTTTTATTGAAAGTAAAATAAATAAAATTCTTATAGAAAGCATACTTGCACAGTATAGTATAATAATGATATTTTTTTCTTTCTAATGCAGCTGGCAAACACAGACGTCTTGGATGCCTTAAGGCAAGTGCTATACAGACGTATTCATATAATTACCCAGGGGGCGCATGTAACTTGGAAGATAAGCAACGGACGCGGAGTAACAAGGCCCCCGCAACGCTCTACGATCCGATTAAACGGGAACCTACTTTTTTCAAGTGGATTCCGAACCACAATTTTTTTCAGAGCAAAAACCCAAAATATTTGATACCGAGCGCCAGAGCGCTTTATTTTACTTCGGCCATTCAGGTCCTATTTATATTATTATGGTATGTAATATAATAATTATACTATATTACATACTATATAATACTATATATTGCAAGTATGCTTAGTATGCTTTCTATAAGAATTTTATTTTACTTTTTTTGAATAGTAGAAAGATTACGATGCTATAGTATGTATAGTATCGTAAGCATACTATAACATTCTTTATGTAATTTTTTGAACCTTTTATTTCATCTTAATTTCGACCATTTGTTTTTTCAAAATTCCAATTATTTTGATACAAAATACATTGAGAAAATTTATTTTAATTCGCTTTATGTACTATATATTTTTATTGTTTTTATATATTTAATCATAGATAATTGAATAACGTAAATTTATATTGCTCTTTGAATATTAATTATGATGAAGATTATTCTGAATATTTATGCCATGTTTATTTTTAGTAATTGTCTAGAAATTTATAGGAAGCATATATTCTTAGAATGCTAAATATTCTTTTATAGATCCCCAATATATTTTATTCTTGTTATCATTAATTTTTATTTCATTTAAAAAATTATTTAATTAAAAACTGTTTTATTTACAAATGCATATAAAATACATTTAATGAAAATAATATATATTAATATGCTATGGATAGAAATGATCAATAATACTAGAAATAATATATATATACTTGTACTAAAATAAATTATATACTTGTATCTATATTTTGATAATGATTTTTATTTAAAATAATTGCTTTTATTGAAAAAAAAATAAGTAAAAAAAATTGTAAGCCATACCGTAGTTAAGATTATTCACTGTATTATTATGTTTTCAGTTTCAAGAATAAAAATTATTATTCATTTTAGCTTTATTTTTCCATAAATTGGTAAAATGATTAATAAATCAAAAAAAAATTTTAATTGTAATAATATTTATTTTGTTTATGTTAGTGGAGATTTATACATCTCTAAACATACATATTCAAAAAATGAAAAGAAAAAAAAACATTTAAACACTAAAGTTATTTAACTGAATAAAATAAAGAGCATATATGTCTAATAAACAATATTAGCCATCATATTATCAAAAAACATTTCCATCATATTATCAGTTATTAACATTGAATAAAATTATCAAATAACAACATTAGCCATCATATTATCAGTTATTAACATTAGTCATCATTTTATCAGTTATTATAACATTCCATCATTATCAACATTTGCGCTAAATAAAATATCAGTTAATCCAATGCTAATAATTTTAAACGTAAACTGAATTTGATTTAATACTATTTTAAAACTTCAATTTTAATCATTTAAATCAATTATTAAAGGTGAATTCCTTTTAGAAAAAAAAATAGCTTTGATGTTTAAAGTGAAAAATTTAAAAAGTTTATGTAAAAAAGTTAAGATGGTAAAAGGACATTCTATAATTAAAAAGAATAGTGATTTGTTGGAGTTTTTCCTATGGTTGAAATATGGTGGAATTTTAAACGACAATTTTAATAAAAAAAATAAATAATTGTGTAACTTTTTTCTCAAAATATCTTTAAACTTCCTTAAAAAAAAAAATATAAAGCATTAATTTTGAAAGTATTCATTGTCCTAAAAGTTAAAATTATAAAGTATTATTGTAGAATTATAAAGTTTCATTGTCCTAATAAGTGTGTCTTTGCTTATTTCCTAATAAAAAAAAACTGAATTACAACAAACATTTTTGAATAAACTTCTAGCAATTTAAAATAAAAACAAAATTAATAAATAATAAATATTTTAGTTCATTTTTAAAAGTGAAACTCAACAATAAGTACTAAAAAAAAAAAAAAAAAGAAAAAAGAAAAGAGAAAGAAAAAAAAATCGTTATTTGTTTTATGCATCAATCATGTTCAGTTACTGTTTTCCGCAATAGATGGCAGCATGAACAAAATTCCAACTCTTGAGATTTTAATCAAATTTTATTTTTCTAAAAAATCATTTTGCAAAATAAAATTGACGGATAACCAGGGGGATTATTTGATATATTTTTCCGAATAGAAAAAACACACATTTAATTATAAATTAGCAATAATACCATAAAACGGAGGTGTTTTCTTTCCGGAAAATGCAAAATTCTTAAAGTAGCACAACAGAATTCAGGAAAAGAACGAAATCATACAACATAGAATAACAAAAAGCACATGACATAGATTGAAATCAAATTTACATTTGTGTAGATACAATTTTAAAAGTGAATATAAATAGCCTTACGCATTGTTTGCAAATTATCTTGTTTCAAAAAATAATGAATCTGAAAAAGACAACGGTGTAAGCGAATGTAAGTAGGAATTTCAAAAGTCTGAAAATGGATTAAAAGAGATTGCATTGTAAAGTTCAAAATTTTTAAAAATTTTCTTTTCTAACTTTTAAATCGTACTTATAATTTACAAATTACTTTAAAGAAAATAATTCGAAGAAAAACTCAATTTATTTTCGTTTGTTGAGAGTAATTTAAGCATGGTATTTAAAAATAAATACATATCGTTTGCTTGAAAAGCCGATTCGTAGTGCCCTCTCGTGGAAGATATAACAACGCAGGAGTTGTTTTGACGAGAATTATAGAAATTAATTATCTGTATGAGACTCGAGGAAGTCTTCTGTTTTGAAAAAGAAAGATATTTGCAAAATATTAAATTTAAAATTCTTTTTTGAGGTAAAAAAATAGAATATTATGTAATAAATATATTTAAAGTGAATTGGAAGTGAATGAATGATTTTTTCAAATTTATTTTATTTATGGAATTGCTCAAAATATTTATTTAATGATGCATTTGATTATTTTGTTGAATTATTCTGCTAATTGTGTCGTAAGACCAAGACCTAGCTAGCATAATATACCAGCATACCAATGCAAAAATACCTTAAGTGTCGGGTTTCATAAAAAGTCCAGCCCCTTTTTTTTCATTGAAATAAGACAGAAACATTGTCAAAAAATATTATTTAATTACCATCCTTTCAATGGCAACGTCTTTTTCGATGTCTTTATTATAAATAAATATGTAGCTTTTTTTTTTTTTTTTGTAATTTATGAAATTATTTTGCTTGTAAAGGCAAACTTTTTGAAATGTTACAAATGATATTTTCCTTCAAACTATATATTAAAATCATATATGCACGTGTTAGTGTCCTTTTTATAAATGCGTTGTGTCAACGAAATAGAGAGATTTAATCTTGCTTTCATCGGATTCGATTCTGTCAATAAAGTATTATTCTCAAATTCCTGATCAAAGCATAATCTTGAAAACAAATTTTATTTTTGCCAAACGATTGAAGTAACATTAAAAAAATCCCCCAAAAAGTCGTCTGCAAACGATTTGCAATTTTTTTTTAATTTTCTTTTTAACATCTATTTAATTTTTTTTTTTTTATTAAAATTTTTCAATCATTTGGTAAATAATTCCGAAAAAAATTATGATTCCATTGAATGGCAACGTATGCATTAATTGTATTCTAAAAAATTTATTTTGTTTATAAGATAATTTACTTTTCTAATATGCAATGGAATGAATTCGTTTTAATGGAAACATTTTTCATTTTTTTTTAAACATGTGATTTTTATTTGCTTCGGAAACAATATTTTGTTTGCTATTTTAAATAGATGAAAATGGAAGCTTACAAAAAAATATACATTTTGGAATCTCAATTAAACTTAAAAATGTATGTATTTTTCGCATAGTTGAAAAGAACTTTTGGAAAATTTAATTCAAAGTTCAAAGATGGAAGAAATGTTAACTACTGTTTTAATTCAAAAGTAAGGAGAATACTTATACTTTAAGTAACAAATGAGAACAAAAATATTGGACCTGGAATTTTAATGAAGGTATGATTTTTCTTGATGATTATTTTGTGTATGATACTAAAAAATTTTTAATCTATTGAAATTAGAATGGTTAATTTGATACGAATTTTTTTTTGTGTGTGTGATTATATAACTCTGATATATAAGTAGTATATACTTGATAATTACTATAGCAAATGGAAAGTTCTGAAATCATTATATTTTAAATTAAAAGTAATATTTAGCAGTATATAGAATAAATTGGTTTTGAATAATCTGGTTTTTTTTCTATAAAAATTATGTCAAGTAAATGCTTCTCTGTTGCATAATGTAATGATAAATTACGATTTTTCTGTTGTCATGTATAGCAAATATTATTACAGTCCCTGCAATAATATTTTGCATAATTTTAGAAAAAAAATGATAAAATAAGCATTATTATATGTATCCTGAGGTTTATTTTAAAAAACCGATCTAGTTAATAATACTGTTGCAGTAATATTGCAGGAATTGGTTTAAATTGTTAAGAAAAAAATTTACAAAATTATCATTATTATATGATATTTATGATATACATTATTTTATGGCTTATTTTATAAAATCGATCTAAAACTGAGGGACTAATAAGTCTATGGTATGAACTCTAAAAAACAACTATATAATAAATATTGTTACAATTCCAAAAGAACATTTACTTTTGAAAAAAATTGCAGATTCGTTATTTCCAAGGAACAGTAGACATGCTAAGTACTATAAACGAAACGGTTTCTTATTAAAAGAAATTAATTTGAAAAATAAAGAAAACGCTATTTATAGCGTTATATATTGCAAATGTATTAACAATTGTATCTTCAAATTTCATGTAAAAAGGACCATTGTCAATTGCTAATTATGGACCCAAACCCCTATTGTAAATTATTTTTATGCCACTTTTTTTGTATTTATAACATGCTTTAACAAAGTTTTTGTAGAAACATGAGATAAGATTATTTCGTGAAAAATATATTCGTACAAAAATAATGTAGGAAAAGTGGTGTTAAAAGGGTATTCTATAAAATTCTTCTACAATGAAAGAATACTTTTTAATTATGGTAAAAAGAAATAAGAAGTTAAATTTTTACATTTTGATATAATGTTTGGGCGTTAGTGAAAATGTAATCACATAAAATGTAATACAAAAATAATATAGTGTTTGTATATTTGTGATAGATGGGCCTGAATGGCCAAGTGGTTAGCGCTCTGCCGCTCGGTTGTGCCATGGATGTTTGTTGGTTCGGAATTCACTTTAAGCCGTAGGTTCCGGTCTTCTATGACTGTAAGAGTGACATGGAACAGAAGTCAGATTTCTACTTACGGAACAGCTCCATCAGAACAGAAGCTGCATCCCTCCTTCCATGAGGGATTTACGACAACAACAACAACTATTGAAATGATTCAGTCAACTTTTGATAATTTTTTTTCTAATGCAGCTGGCTAACACTTAGACAATTGTTTTTGATGCCTTAAGGCAAGCGCTGCATCGACATTACTCCCTTAGCACTACAAGAGATGCGTGTAGCTTGAAGATAAATCTACGGACGTTATAGTAACAATACCCCCGCAATTCTCTTTTTCCTGTTATACCGGGAACTACGGTTTAAAAGTGGATTCGAACCACTACAAACATCCGTGGGTACCGCCGGGGACTTGAACCCGAAACCTGTGCTACCGAGAGCCAGAGCGTTTTGCTATTCAAGCCCTATTTTTGCGTTAGTAGAATGATACAATTTTATTGTAAATATTGTTGACAAATTTATAGATAAAACGTTATTGAACACAGCTTAGAATTTTCTAATACAATGACAGCCGTTTATATTGTAATTAAAAATACAATGCTAATTATGCAAATCCATTACAGATTTCATTTTTTTTTAATTTTAATTTTAAAATTTTAGTTACAAGTTTGTTTCTTTTTTAAGTGTTTTACAATAATTTCAAAATTTGTTTATAAGTAACTTTTGAAATTTATTTTCTCAAATATTAAGTAATACTTAAATGCAAACGATGCTTTCAACTGATCGTTTATTATTCATTCTATCAAAGTAAAAACGAATTCTTTAAATTTAAAAAAAGTATGCTTTAATTTTTTTTTTCGCTAACAAGTTAAATTGAAAATGTAAATGAAATTGAAAAATGTAATAAGTTAAATTGATTTAAGTTGATAACTGAAACATTCTTGAAATATGTCGTTTGCAGTTTATGCGATAGCATATATATACTTTTAACGTAAAATTTATTAACAGTTTACGTATCGATATGTTTCTTAAAGGGGAGTTGAATTTTTTTAGTATAATAACCAGAATATGTTTTTAAGTTTGAAAAATATTACTATTTAATCAAAAAAAAACTCATTTCTAGAATAATTTTATAAAATTTGTGTGTGTAAGTAAAAAATTGAATTTCACAATCTTTAACTTTTTAACTATTTAAATTATTAAGAAGAAATATGAGAAAATGGATTTTACTTACTGATTTATAATTCATTAAAAGAAATTAACTTAATTTTTTTAAAACTTTTTATTCAGTTTCTTTCTAACTTTTTACTTTTTTTCTGCAAATTTGAACCGATTTTTTTAATGAAAAAACTAAAAAGAATTTAATTTCGACTAATTTAACATAATTTATTATTTCGTATTTAATCACTTTTTTATATTAAAATTAAATTAAAATAAAATATAAATCTTACAATCAGTATTTCTGTTTAGGTTACAGTATTAAAGGGGCGATGCGAACACAACCTTTTCGAAATCCATCAAAATCCTAAATGTTGAAAAAAAAGACAGACATCACTCTGATATCTCAAAAAGAAGATTCCTGCTACTACGTGAAGTTGCCATTGAAAGCAATCACATCCTGCCACATCTCAAATGCCATTCCCACTAGGTTGAAACGATCATTTTTCTCTTTCGAAATTGGGGTTTGATTCATAAACTGAATGTGTGTTATTCCGAAAATGCGATCTTATCTGCAACACAATAGCAATTACAACAACAGCAGCAGTATCAAATTTTCGATTCTGATTGCTCTTTTTTTAATTTATTGCTATTCCGAACAACATTGGAGAGCAGTACATAAGAATTTTAAAGAACGGCTGTTTCTGGTAAATTTTAATCGGTGTTGAAAATACGAAGAGAGGTTTCCAAATCAGATTTCACCAACCCTACTAGAAATATGGAACATTAAAAAAACACATGCCAACCCAAATAGTAAAATATGACTTTAGAAGGAGAAACTAGAATTAATCACGTACTTCTTGTAAAAAGTTACAAAAAAAAAACACAGTTTTATATGTATTTTTTTACAAAACTGAAATGCCAAACTCATGATAGTTCAATCTTACCACATGATCTTAAAACACCTCATCTTGAGTAAAGTATTCCACAAGCACCAGTCAGATCAAATACTTCACCACCAACTGAAATGATGGGCCTGAATGGCCGAGTGTCTAGCGCCCTGGCGCTCGGCGCTAGGTTTCGGTTTGAGTCCCGGCGGTGCCATGGATGTTTGTAATGGTTCGGAACACTTTAAGCCACTTTATTCCACTTTAAGCCGTAGATCCCGGTCTCCTATGACTGTAAGAGCGTCACGGAACAGAAGTCAGACTTCTACCTACGCGTTCTCCATCAAAATAGAAGCTGCACCTCTCTTCTCGCCTTCCATGAGGGGCACAACAACTGGAATGATATCCACGACAAGATAAATTCAGAAGCAATGCGTCCTTCTACCTCCAACGCATCTAAAGGCTGTGACAAATAAGATTCGCTTTTACAAACGAAGTCGTGAAGTGTAGGTGGACAATAATCTTTCAACCCTCTTTTTCATGAACTCTGAGTGACGTAAAGCTGAGTAACACACTGTATGTAAAAAGAGATAACAAATTTAAAATTTGATAAATGAGAGATTATCATAAAATTGCCGAAAAGTTTTAGAAATATAATTATTCCTTTCAGTACTACTTAAAACTACACTGAACAAATAAGTTCATTTTTTAAAAAAAATTTGTTTTATATTACAGAAAACAATTTTGTTTCAAGAAAATGTGTTTCATTATTTTTAAAGTCTATATGTCGTTTAAAGAGAAAAAAATACTACTACTACTTACTCGCGTTAAGTACTACTGATTATTAAAAGGATTAATTTAATTTTTAATTCCTTTTAGAATAATATTTTTATACTCATCTATTGCAAATGTATATGTAACTATTAACAGTCAAAGTATTCTGTTTTATTCTCATGTTTATTCTATTATCATTAGATAAGCTTTTTAAGCATTTATATGTGATCATGCATTTCAAAGTCTATTTATTGAAATGGAATATTAAACGAAGGTTTTTTCTCTTTTTATTTCTATTCTTTCTCAGTCATCTTAATTGTATTATTTTTGTTTTAATATCAGTTTCCTTCACCATTATTTTGTGTTAAAAGGGTTCATGGATAATCTCTGTATTAAATTTAAAAGCAATCATTATCGATAGACAAAAAAATTATTTAAACATTCAGCTTCAAAACTACTTGCGACTAGTTACAAATATCATGTGAAAGAGCGAAAATATTATTGTTAATCGGGGAAGTTTTTAAAAAAAAAAATTTTATGAACTGAAATAAAGTCCAATTATTCATTCAATTTCGGAAACTCGGAAATCGAACCAAGAAAAGAAGTAAAATAATTTACAAAACTCTGAAAATGAAATGAATAATTAGTTCAAAATTTTAACAAATGCATAAATGAAAATGTGAAAATAAGAGTACAAAAATGCTGACAAGAAAACATGGGTATTTTTTTCTGACTCACTCTGAAAATCAAAATCTGTTCCGTTTAAGAAGTAAATGAACAACTTAATTTCTGACTATTCTTCAATGCTGTAGAGCAAATGTAATTCTTTATTTATTTTATGTATTTACAACAATTAATTATTCAAACTGTTGAACTACGCGTATGACAATTGACACATTTGTACTCGTCAAAGGGTTTCCACAAACCTGCATTCTTGAACATTTTCTAGTGTAGATCATCTATTAAATCTCATGCATGTTATGATTAGTAATTTCCATGCTGTAGGTAAACCCACACTTTTATTGTTTATCTTTCCTAACAAGACTCTAACCGTTCAGAAGTGGTCTCCCGACGAACGCAGTATTATGGGCGCAGATGCACAGTTCCAATACCTCGGTGGTTGACTGAGGTTGCCTCGACGGTACTGCAAGTAGGCTACGGATGACCCGGATCCATGCACTTGGTGGCTGAAGGTGACGGCGGCCTTGTTCTAAGGTAAACAATTAAAAACAAGGGGTTATTTCACGAAGCAAAAACGAAATAAAAATAGATAAGGTCTATATTTGAAGCTTGGAAATGGAAATGTAGTTAACTTTTAAAACACATTGGCGGCATCATTATTACTGACGAAAAATTTAATAAATATTGACATGAACAAGGGAGTGGAATTAAAACTGCTGTTTTAATACGCATGAAGATATGCTGCAAAGCAAAATGAAAAATAACAAGTAATATAAAAACAATTCCTTACTTTTTTTCCACTATATTGCAGAAAGTCTTTTATAATAATTTTTCATTCATTTTTTTAGTTTATCTAGCGCCATCTATTGATAATTATATGCAACTTAAATCTAAAAAAAAAATGTAATTAATTTAATTTAATTACTGAATTAATATTTGAAAAAAAAAAAACTGTATTAACATCAAAAGTGTCATCCACTACAAGTTAAAAAAAAATGTATTTGAACTCGAGTGGATGAATAAAAAGTATTTTATGAACGATTGAAAATTTGTACAAGATATATATATATATAGGGGGAGGGGTGAGCTAATAGAAAGGAATTGAAAAAAGGAAATGAAACATTGTGAATTTAAAATTTTCTTACGACAAGAAAAATTCCAGAATATAAAACAAATGGAAAGAAAATATATAGAGATAGATGGTGGCAGAAATTTTGAATAGAGACATAAAATTATATCACATTCAAAAATGACAATTTATATAAAAACAATCACAAAAATTGTAAACATTTTTTCTAAATGAAAGAGATTAAATTGATAAAAGAGATTATTATGGAGATGCCAAATGACTTTAGAAATATAATTATTCCTTTGACTACTGATTAAAATTACAGTGAACAAAAAAATCTCATTTTTTTTTTAAATTTTGTTCTTATGTTATAGAGAACAATTTTAGTTCACAATAATAATGCATCATTTTGAAGTGTTTAAGTCATTTAAAATGAAAAAAAAAAAAATGAAAATGAAATTTTATCATTATTGTTCTAATACATAAAAAGGATTTAACTTGCTGTTAAAAATATTGATGCCTTGTGATGTTGTAATATGTTTTCGCAGTCGTATTAAAAGTTTTGAGAAAAAAATGTAAACTGCAGCATTATTTTTTAAAGACAGAATTTATATATAAGCATTTTAATTTAGACATTCAATGAGAATAATATCGATAACTTATTTCTTTGAGATTTATTTATTTTTATTTTTTATTTACATAAATACAACTTTTTGTATATATGATTTTTTTTTCAAAAAAAAATGGTTAAAGTGAAAATATTATTATTAATCATAGAAGATTCAGTATATCAAGTCTGCAGTAAGCAAGATCCATTTATAAATGACATTTTAAAAACTTGGAAATCAAATCAGTAAAATAACTAAAAATAGTTACAAAACTCTAAAAATAAAATGAGTTGTTACATTAAAATTTTTAAAATTTTGCAAATAAAAAATAGGAAAAAAACTGACAGAATACTCAAATTCGTTTTGAATCACTCTGATCAAAATCTGTTCCGTTTAAGAAGTCAATGAACTACTTAATTTCTGACTATTCTTCATTGCTGTAGAGCAAATGTAATTCTTGATTGATTTTATGCATTTACGACTATTAATTCTTCAAACTGTTGAACTACGCATATGACACTGGCACATCTGTACTCGTCAAAGATTTCTACAAACCTGCATTCTTGAATATTTTCTCGTGTAGATCACCCATTAAATCTTCATGTATGTTATGTTAGCAGTTTCCATGCTGTGGTAAACCCAAACTTTTATTGCTTATCTTTCCTAACAAGACTTCCTAACAAGACGTTCAGAAGTGGTGTCCCGACGAACGCAGTATTATGAGAGCGCAGATGGCACAGCTCCAATACCTCGGTGGTTGACTGGGTGCCTCGACGGTACTGCAAGTAGGCTACGGATGACCCGGATCCATGCACTTGGTGGCTGAAGGTGACGGCCTTGTTCTAAGATAAACAATTAAAATAAAGGGTTCTTTCACGGAGCAAAACAGATAGAAAATACTTAATATGTTGTAGGTTTAAAGCATGGAATTTTAAATGTAGTTAGCTTCAAGAAGACATTGACGGCATCATTATTACTATGCAAAAAAAAATAATAATAATAATAAACATAACATGAACAGAGAGACTGGAATTGTCGACATCGTTGATCATCGCTTAAGTTAATGTTAGAAAATAGAAAGAATTATGAAATTACATTTTTTAATTAGCATGAAGATATGCTGCAAAAATTAAAATGGAAAAAAAAAAGAAAAAAAAAAGAAACATTTTTGAATCTAGAGATTTTCTTGAGCCTGTAAAAATTCCAAGAATACAAAATAAATAAAAAAAAAATTTATAGAAGTGTATAGAGGGTGGGAGAAATTTTGAACACTTAAAAAATTACCCTAGCATTCAAAAATAACATTTAATACAAAAATAATCCCAAAACTTGTAAATAGTTTTTATATATTAAATACATGATAAAAAATCCAATTATGCTAAAAAAATTTAATATCATCATCTAATTTTCTGGAAATAAATAGACTTTGAAGTGAAATCCTCATCATACGGTATTTTGTATGGCCTTATCTATTATTTTTTAGCTCAATAATTAGATGAAGTAAACAAATGAAGAGGCTAAATTATGTAAAGAGAACTATAAACATTTTAAATTTAATAAAATTCAAGTATGATTAAAAAATTTTCATATTTTTTAATCATATTCAATATGATTAAAAATATAATCATATACAAAACTTTATACTTTGTACAATTTGCATTTTTAATCATAATGCAAATTGTATAAAAGTATAAAGTTTTTAGCATAAAATTTAGTGTCAATATTGTATAATAAATAACTGACATGTTTAAATGCTTAACAAAATTGGACTTCACTATCACTGTAAAATATAATGATTGAAATTGAGAGTGTTCCTCTTTTAAATCCATTTTTGTTATTCTTTTCAAGACAAAAAATATATATATGTTCATTGATAACGTACATTTATTTAGATTTGCTTTTTCATTGACTTATATTTAGAAAGCGTAGTTGAAACCTATAATTTTAAATAAATTACTCTCGTATTTGTGCCCCATCTTTCGAATTTTGAAAAAAAATTGCTTTAGTGTTAAACAATGTTTAGGTTGCGTTTAGATTTATTACTTTTACGCCTAATAATTTTGTTTTGTTTTGTGTCCTGTTTTTCTGCCCAATGAGGGAACTAACCACTTTAATTTGTACTGAAATTTCCCCTGCATAACACTTGGAGGCTAAAACCATTGAGAAACCATTCTACCTATGAATTTATGTTGCGCGTTCCAAAACATAAAGATACAATCTTTTTTTCTAAATTTCGGTCGTTGGTCGATTCTATTTAGCAACAAAAGTTATTTCAATTCCTTCTATTAGCTCACACTCTCCCTATATATATCTGTTCAAATTTTCAATCCTTCATAAAATACTTTTTTATGCATCTACTCAAGTTCAAATACATTTTTTCAATTTGTAGTGGATGACACACTGGATGTTAATACAGTTTTTCAAATATTAATTCAGTCATTAAATTTATGTAATTCATTTTAGTTTTTTTTAGATTTAAGTTGCATATATCTACCAATAGATAGTGTCCAGATTTTTTTTTTTTAAATGATTGAAAATTATTTATGAAGGACTTTTTGCAATAGAGGGAAAAAAAAAAGCAAGATTGACTTTAAAATTTTTTTTATTACTTGTTTTTATTCGAAGAAGGCCTTTGATTTAGGCTGTGATCACATCAACTTGTTTAAAAAAATATATATGTTTCTTAATAACAGACGAAAGCCTTAATGGCAACACAATTAAACAAAACATGCTTAAATAAAATATACGATTAAATTTAAGTTCATTTCAAATAAAATGGTTAATAATAAATCGTCTGTCGAGTCTTACCTTATCTAGAATAGATTCTATTTGCTTATTTGATTAAAAAATTGGCATACTTGTATCTGCAGCCATTATGACATCTGTCACTCTCTACTCTCAGGTTTAAAATATGTTTTTTAAAACTTCAATCTAGCTAGGAGCATTGTTCAATTATTATCACTCCCCACTATAACTCTACACATCATCGTACCCTGAGTTAGTATTTCATCATAATTTCATTGTTATACTTCCTCTTCCATAACAGTTCATTATACCATTATTTATATTTTTGCATATCATCAATAACTTTGCTCCAAGAATCACCATACAGTATGAACACAGCTGTAGAAGAGCACTTGCGACTTATCATTTCCGTCTTCTTTCGAAGCGTTCATCGTTATTTAGACGAAGATCGGATATTTTTCATGAATGTTTGTTATTCCGCCCGCTCAGGCGCGTGCTTGGCTTCATATCAGATCGACAACTTTGACTGATAGAATGACCTTTTGACTTGGGCCTGAATGACCGAGTGTTAAACAAACATGACAACAAAAAAACTTATTTGCAAGATTTTTGTTGAAAATGAGATAAGATTATTTCGTGAAAAGTATATTCATTACAAATAATGTGAAGGAAAAAGCCGGTGTTAAAAGGGTATTCTATAAAATTTATCTTCTAAAGTGAAAGAGGCTATTTTTAATTAAGGCTAAAAAATAATAAGTTAAATTTTTACATTTTATAATGTTTGCAGCGTTAGTGAAATGTTATCACATGAAGTAATAATACCTTTCAACAAGGTGTTGTAATTTAAATAGATGGGACTGAAAATGGCCAAGCGGCAGCATCTGGCGTTCGGTGCCACAGGTTTCGAGTTCAGTCCCCGGCGGTTGCCATGGATGTTTGTAATGGTTCGGATTCCACTACAAACGCCGTAAGATTAAGACCTCTTTTGATTGTAAGAGCGTCACGGTGCCAAGTCACACACTTCTACCTACGGGTGCTCCATCACAACCGCTGCCCCCTTTCCTCCATCCATGGTAGATTGCCTCGCGCAGGTTGTCCGTCCGCCTACAGGACACACACGAGGATTAGTGCCAAATAAACAAACATGACCTTGACTTTATGGAATGGTGTCGCATGTAATATGTATCCTGTTTTCATTTATATTTCACGCCATCAAGTCTCACTGCACGTTTTGAAATAGTGTAACAGTTGAACCTCAACCCTAATGCTCAATAGCGGCACTCGTTGCCACTTTGGCAGTCATGTTCAAAAATGAATTAATTACATGTCCCATGAAAACCAATGCTCTCTTTTACCTCACACTCAATTAAAATTTTAACACAATATATCATTAAATGTTTTTAACAAAAGCAAAAGAATTGTTTATTTCAGTTATATTCTCTAGCAATATTAAAAGTAACGGTGTTTTTTAATTAATTACATCATTTCAGGGTATTATTTTTTAATTGTGTACTAACATAATAATATTGCAAATATGTAAAAAAAAAAAAATTAACATCAATTTCTTGTTTCAAAAATAAAGAAATATTCAATCATATGATTCCGCGAAAATTGTTCTTACCTTTTCATTTAATATGATGATATAAAATTTTCCAAGATGATTACATCGAATTTCAATTGATATGTCATAAAATCTTTTGTCTGTAATGATGTTTGCGAAGCACTAAGACATCTGAACGAGCCTTCAAGATTTAAAATTATATCATTTTAGAATAAATACATTAAATGATGTATCTGTTTGCTTATTCATTTTGGCCATAGATGGTAGATTGAGCCAATTCGTAAGAAAACGTGATGAAGATGTACTACCCAATAATCATGAGTAAAAAGTATTTTTTTTACCCTAACAACTAGTCTGGTTTATTAAAAAACACATCAGAACAAAACAAAAGCACATTATACTATTCCTTAAAAGTATGTATTTTACAGATTAATGTCTGTGTGTTTCTCAAAATTTTAAAATAACTTTTATTTATAACTAAAAATTTATTTCAGACAGTGATTGATTGATTTTTGGCTACCTGAATATTGATGCCTGAATTAGTAAATTTTTAAACTTAACCGTCTGATTAATATTATCAAAAAACCATAAGAAAAATAAGTATACGAGGGTAAAGAAAGGGTTATCGACCCTGACT
>BPLR01021649.1:0-19290 GCA_021605095.1 Caerostris extrusa | reverse complement strand
TTAAAATATTCGATAATTCGGCATATTTTTTCAAATACATTGATATATTTTATTGAAGACGAATTTTCGGAAATAGAGTAATTGTTTTCAAAATGTATTCCTGATAATTTGAAGATTACAATAAAAAAAACCAAAATCTAAATTGATTTCCTCCCCCTCCCGCCCCCTTTATTTGAAGCATTTAAAGAAAAAGTCTTTATCTAGGAATTCATTATTCCTTCCTGTTTGTTTTTGCTAAAACCTAGTAGTTTAACATTTTGCTGTTATTTTTATAACATACTCCAAAGTTCTCGAATTACGGAAAATTCTTTTGAAATTGCATTCTATTGTGGATTATTAAAAACCTCTAATTATTAATTAACTACGATAATTAATTGCGAAAATACATTCTTTTTAATTTTCGATGCCGGATAGACATTACCGACGCTTAAAATGCTCATGGGCTTATTATTTTAAATAGGGATATATTAATTATATTGGCTATATATGGTTATATATTTTATGTATGTTATATTTGTTATGTACAGTTATATTTGTTAGAAATTGGTTTACAGAATGACAAATATTTTATTCACACAATTATTCAATAGTTGTTACTTTCTAACAAAGGGAAATTTTCGACATAGGAATTACTTACGGCAAAAAGATTACCTAAAATAGTAAAGAAACCTCTACCCTAAAAAGAAACCTCTTCTTTATAGTTTAAATATTTATTTTTAATATATATTTTTATATGCTATATACATCTTTATATTTATTTTATATTTTAATTAAATATGTATATTTTATAATAATTATAGTATATATTGAAAATCCATTTTTTTAAATGTTTTTAGTCAAACAAAATAAGTATTATACAAAGCAAACGTTTTCTTGTTTTCAAAAATCATTTTCTAAAAAAACATTTTCAAGCGTTTTTATATTTAATTTTATTAAAAATAAAATGCTTAAAAAGCTATGTTAGTTTTACTAAATAGATAAAATTAAAAAAATCGTATGTTTTGCTTAATATTAATTTTTTAGATATTTACAACCAGTAAAACAACAAAAAACGTAAAATAAAATAAGATAATAAACAAGGACTTTTCAAAAATTAAATAAGCGAATTAAAAATTTAAAAAATAATCTTTTCGGCGAATTTTCTTAAAAAAACATTTTATTATGTGCATTTATTTAATATTGAAAACTTAAAACGACAGAAATATTTTAATAGTATTCAGTAAATTTTTAGTAGCTATAATCGAAATTATTACGAGAAAAAATATTTGACTCTTAAAGATTTTATTTTTACTTTATGTTGTTAATAATAAAAAAATTAAATTCCTTATAACATATTTAATACAAAAATGCCATGCTGTTGCTTTTTTTTTTTTTAACATCGCATACTTTCCCTTTCTTAATTTTCTTTTATACGAGAGATAAATGCTAAATAAATAACAATAAATACATACTAAATTTTTAAACATAAATATTCTAGTGAAGTAAATGAAAACTTTTTATTAAGTGTTTACGTTCAGAATTTTTCAAAGACATAGTTTTATTGATCTAAACACGAATTATTTTGAAGTGTTTTGTGAATCATAATTCTTAATTCTCCTATTCATTCGGTTCCATAATAAATTTTTAAACGTATTTCGTCATTTCTAAATCAATGAACTTTGTAATCAAATAAATGCTCATTTTATTTCTTGGTTCTAATAAAATTCAACCTCTTTTCGATATTTACTCTTTTGTCTTCAACTTGCTTATGAAAATGTATTTGAAAAGATAATTTTCCCTTTCAAACAATTAATATAATTTATATGTGGCGTTTATCTGCAATAGTTATATAGTAAAAATAGTATATTTTGTATATATATTTTTCAATGCAGCTGGCAAACAGACATGGACGTCTTGGATGCCTTAAGGCAAGCTCTGCACAGACGTTACTCACTTTGCGTTAGCCAGGGGCGCGTGTAAATTGAAGATAAACCACGGACGCAAGGTAACAAAGCCCCCGCAAAAGCTCAACGATCCTATTGGGACCGGGACCTACGGTTTAAAAGTGGATTCGAACCACTACACACATCCATGACAACGACGGGACTCGAACCCGAAACCTGGGGTACCGGCGACAGAATATTTTATATTTTATATATATGTATAACTATTATACATATAACTAAAATATTTTCTATATATATATTGGTTATAATTGATTTGTGCAGTAAAATTTAGATATATTCAAATGACAAAATTTATTCTTAAAATATAATAATTTATGCTTTTATGTAAGCATTTTTATATAAGCCTAATAAATAACCGATAATAATCATTATAAAGATTTTTAAGCAAATTTAAAACGCACACTATTTTTATTTAAATTAATGTTTAAAAAATCTCTGCATTTAAATTGCTTTCTTTTTTTAAAAATTTTTCTAGACGTCAATATTTTAATTTTTGAATTTCGTTATATTTTTTTTCCAATTTTTAAGAAATTTTTTATAATCATAGGTTAAAAAATAGTATAATAAATAGAAGTTTTATATTTACTGCATAGTACTATGTTAGTTGCTATACTGGATATTTTATAATAATAAAAGCGTAAGACAATTGCATATAAGAGTAGTAATATGCCATTTAAAAGTACCATTTAAGAACCATTTAAGAATTGTGAAAACAAGCTAAAATTTACTTCCTTGTATCCTTAGCCATAAAATATATTATTTTTATGTTTACAAATTTGTAATTCATTTTGAAATTTGATGTATCGGGTGACATGTATTTTAGTCACTACTTTTCAGATCATGGCATGGACCAGTGAATAACGACTGAATTTTGAAATAAACACAGAGCTTTTTTGGAACACAACAAGGCAATAAAAACCGAAAGCTCCAGTATTTTCCAAGGCAGCCAGTGGGTCAATGACTGAAAGTGAATAACAATTGAGTTTTGTGATAGACAGGAGATGTAAGACAAAATATAAATTCCAGTATTTCTTCAGAGACAGTATTCAGAGTTATGGCTTCCAGTAAATAACAAGTAGTTTTTGAAGCAGAAAAAGGTTATTATGAAATGTAATACTATAAGCAAAATCCACTTATTTCCATATTTCTTCCTATGATGCCTTTAGTTTGTGGCTGCCAGTGAATAACAAGAGAGTTTTGAAACAGAAAAGAGAGCTCGTTTGAAACCCAATGAGATTAGCAAAACTGAAAGCTCTAGTGTTTCTTACGAGGCAACTGTAAAGGTCATGGTTTCTGGCGAATACGAAGATAATTTTGAAACAGAAAAATAGAGCTCTTTTTTAAATGCAATAAGATTGGAAACTGAATCCAATGTTTCTTCCTGGACAGTTTTTAGGTAAATGGATTTCAGTATTATAGCAAGTGGATTTTGAAACAGAAAGAGCTCATTTTAAAATATAATACTATATAAACAAAGCCGCTAATTTCCACATTTTTCCCTACGAAGCGTTCAGAGTCATGGCTGCCAGTGAATAAGAAAGAGAGTTTTAAATAGAGAAAAAGAGATCGCTTTGAAACCCAATGAGATTAGCAAAACTGAAAGCTCCATTGTTTCTTACGAGGCAGTTTTAAATGCCATGGTTTCAGATGAAATAACAAATTGTCTTTAAGCAGAAAAAAATAGTTCGTTTTGAAACGTTATAATAGCAAAACTGAAAGCTCGAGTGTTTCTTTCAAGGCAGCTTTAAAGGACATGATTTCTGGCGAATAACAAGTGGAAGGTGAGGAAAAGAATTCGTTTTTGAAATGCAATAATATTAGAAGAAATTAAAGTTCTAGTGTTCCTTCTGATGCAACTTTAAAGAAATGATTTCTGGGGAATAACAAGTGGGATTTGAAGCAAAAAAGAGAAAGCTCCAGTGTTTCTTACGAGGCAGTTTTAGGTAATGGCTGTCCACTGAATATGTGAGATTTTAAGCATGAAGGAAATTCGTTAAATGTAATAAAATAAGTAAAACCGGTAGCTTCCACGCTTCTTTACGGAATACGCTCTATAAAATCCACAAAATGTGAAACCTTTTATTAAACTTAATGAGAAGGAAAGTACCTTCAAATTGAATAGATGATGCTTTAAAAGGTTTTTTCATAAAGTATAATGAAACTTTATGCAGAGTAGCAAATAACAAGATTAAAACTGAATGTCTGTTTTGTAAATACTGAATCTTAAAAATGAACTTTGGAATACTTTTGTTCTCATTTTTTTCCTACAATACATACAACATTAGAAATACATTTTTTTATATTCCCTTTTATGCAAATATGTAATATTCTATTCATATTTTTTTGAAAATAGATTTATTTTATTTTTTAATCTATTTATTCAAAACAAATTCTATTAATGAGGATGTAAAGACTTTGAAATTCAATCGGTTTATAAATCATTTTCTTAATTTTTAAATTTGTTTTAATAGATTCAGCATTTTATCACTAAAAGTATTAAAAAAGAAGATGACCTAAAATAAATACATGTTTCAAATACGAACACAGCTCACTGGTAAACATCATTTTATCAGTCTGGTTCTATTTAGACAAATCTTGACGAATCTGATATGCATTGGTATGTACTTTCAAACTACTAGAAATTTATTCTCCTTCCACCAACAGACTTATTCAAAATTTTCTATCTAATTTCAGACGTTTGGCAGATGGTGGACGTTTATTTTTATTTACATTTATCAAAAACATGTCTTATGTGAAGGATAAATTAAATACAGCCTTCGATATTCCTATAAGTATATTTCTATAAAAGGCATATTCAATTTCAAAAGAGCAAAACTTTTATAAAAATTTATCTGTGCAAAATTTCTGAATTAATCCAGAATATTATTGATTGGAGGAGACTGTTATTCAGTTCATTTTGAAGAAAGCAAACTTTCATATAATTTAATAAGCTTAAAAAGTTGTTATTTTTATGTTAGCATTTAAACTTGCTGATTAGAGATTAATTGTTTTATATATCACAAAGTTCCATGTTTAACAAAGGGAATATATTTATATATATATATTTTTCGACAAAATTGACAAAAAAAAGCACTGGATACGATCGGTTGTCAAGCAAAATAAGCCAGAAAAGTTATACGTAGATTAAAAATATAATTCGTAGATTTGTGCATAACAAAAACCACAATAAAATTCGTTAACCGTAAAGTACCTCACATTAATATCTCTCATAGAAATAAATTATAAAAATGAATTGATCCAAAATCAGAAGAATCCAACCATCGAACTCCAAAAGATTAATTAAACAAAACATTTCAAAATGGGGTAGCGAATAGATAAAGCTGCCTCAACAGATCAAAATATCAATCAAATCATAATTATTTAATTAAATAATTAATTACGTTTTGCATGATAATCGAATTATTTTTAAAATTATTATAAATTGTTTATTTTAATAGCTTTTTTATAACATAAAAAAAAAAAAATCTAAGAATAAAATATTAATAAAAATCAGGCTTGTCGATAAAAGATTATACCCCGGCCATACCATTATTATTGTTTTTTATTTTTTGCAAAAGAAGAACCAAAACCGTAACAAACATTTATTAATTTTCATTGTCAGCAAATAATAATCGATTTACAAAGTAAGAAATAAAAAAAATCTCTTGAAAACGAAATAATGGAAAAGTATATTTATTCTTCTTCAAACACTTGAAAATTTCTTTCATTTACCAATTTCTGTTTTAAATCTTCTTTCTTAATGTTTTACGATAAAAAAAAAACTCATCATTTATAAATCAATGGGCAAAAAAAACTGAAAGAAATAGCATTGGCTTCTGGTTGTCAATTAATTTCTTGGTGTGTGACGTAGTAAATCTTTTTGAAAAATGACGTTCCTTCGTGGTGACTTTATCTTCCACTTCATTTCTGCTCGAGTCCGATAACTATGAAGGTGTCCAATGACGAAATTAATTGGTGAAGCAAGTTTTCTGACAAGCTTTTTAATTTGGAATTTTCTAGGCGGCTGTATTTTTCCTCTCAGATCTTCAATTGCCTTTTTATAATTCAGCCGTGCGGTAACTCGAAAGATAATCTATAAGTCATTTAAATTAGGAAAAAGTTAGTACTCCTGGCCTTTTATCTTTTAAGATTTATGGGTATGCAAATTCCGATAACAAAACTGGAAAGTCATTCATTTTACTTCTGTTGGCAATCTAAAACTTTTGGATGTAAAACGATTTTTGAACGAATTGTGACTTATATTTTCATAATTTTTGCTGGAAGTTTTTATATTTATGGCAGCAATTAAATTGCATTTGGGATCTTGTAAAACTGTATGAAATTTTGTATTAAATAACATAGAAATAAATGTCTTTCATCTTTCAGAATAAGATATTATATTTTTAGAATATTTTTGCGAAATTAATTCGTTTAATATGTTATTCGTAAAATCTCTAAAATTACTCACAGGACAATACTTTTTACCAAATTTAATATGTTTGTAGTGAGCATTGTATTGAAAATGTTGTTGAACTTAGTATTTCATTACAATTAATATTTTATTATTTTATTACAATCCATTTTAAAATGGTGTCTATAACAACATTTTATGAACATTTCTTATTCAACAGAGTTTCGATTAATATATGTATTCTCATATACATATTTCGCATAATATTATATTGCACATATTTCGATTAATATATATGTTCTTGTTATATAGTATAGCTGAGTTCCATTAATGTATGTGTTCTCATGCTTTTCTTGTTATACAGCAGATATGTGTTCGATTAATGTATGTATTCCAGTCTTCTTTCTTGTTATATAGTATATCTCTGTTCGATTAATGTATGTATTCAAAGTCTATTTTCTTGCTACACAGCATATAGCGTATTCGATTAAAATATGTATTCCCTGTCTGTTTTCTTGTTTAATCGAACACATATATACTATATAACAAGAAAAAGACTTAGAAAAACATGCATTATTCAGAACACTGATATATGTGTTCTCAGTCTGTGTTTTTGTTATATATCATATCGGTGTTCAGTTGGGTTTTGTTAGTGCTCTTCATTACTCAGTAACAGCACAATTATTTTTACCGAACTACATTTAAAGGACATTAGAGAGTGGTAAGTTAAATTGTTTTTCTGCCAAAGTTGAAGTTTCTCCCATTTCATAGGATTTGTATCAGTACTGAATAATGTATTTAATAATTAATTTATCAATATTAAATTTAAAAAAACAAATTCAAAAATTATTAATTATTTATCTAGTCCTGTCTGTCACAGGAACGTTTTCGAAGAAAGATTTATTATTAGGAAAGGGAATCTGAGTTATTTGTCTACATTTCGCTGAGATCTATATTTTGTCTTCAATGCAGCCATCTGAAAAAAAAATTTTCGTCAGGGGTGGACGTTGTAAACTGTAAAATTATACAAATATCTTGTTTCCAATGCAAATAACTCATCATCCATCCCCCTGCCCTGAAATTCAAACGGTAATTGTTCCTAAAATTGTCTTCTTTTAATTTCACCATTTGCAATGAAGTTTAGAAAAGAATTTTCTTTGGCAGGTGAAAACATTCAAGAATATTTTAAATTGGATCCCTAAATCCCTCATAGCCAAATTGTCGTCAGCAACAAGAAGATATTTTTAAATTCTTTCCCAGCATGGCTAAATGATTTTCAACGGGTGCAAAACGCCTATCACATGTCAAACTTAAGCCTTCTAAGATTCAACACATTCATCTACATTTGCAAATATTCTATTCTTTTTTTTTTTCTTTTTGCTTTAAAATTCTGCTCAATAATTTCAGTTTTATACAAAATAATTAATTTTATCACGTATATAGCATTTGTATTTTCGCAATGGAATTTAATGGTGGAGTTCAAGATTAAATCATATTCAATATAATTAATTTCTCGAATATGTTGTCCCAATAGCTTAATTTCATCACAAATAAAACCACCTTGAAACTTTTTCCCTTCCGGTCGGTTTTTCTCTTCTAGAAAAATGGCGATTTCATTTCTTAATTCATAAACACGTTGAATAAATTTCACCTGTGATGACAGCATGCCTAGCAATAAAATAGTAACGCTGAATGTACTGCACCCATGCTGAGAAGTGCTGGAAAAGATTTCTGATATTAAGGATGTCATTGTTATAAAATTTACAATGGTTACCCGGTTGTTAGCACAATATTCAAAGCAGAACTCATTTTTGTAACCAGATTTTTGTAATCTATTATGCAAATTGAATATGCAGTTTGGATTATGCAGTGGAGACGTTTGCTTCACAAGTTCTTATATACCTTGGAAACTTCCAGACATTGAGCGAGCATCATCGGTGAGTATTCTGATGCATTTTTTCTATTTATGCTTGTCTCCTTTATAAAAGAAAAAATTGGAAATAAATAAAGTGCTTTTATTTGAGTTTCTCAATCTATTAATTTGCAGAAAATTAGTTCTTCTACTGCGAACTCATCATGAAATTTTAAATAGGCAATCAAATTAGCATCTTTACTGCTGTCTGTCGCCTCATCAAGCGTAATCAAAAACAATTTGTCACGCTACTTACAATATACTGATGCTGTACATCTTCAGCAATAGGACTCATTCGAATTACAGCAGTATCCTCTGATAGAGACACGGTTGCAATTGTTTACTAAAATTATCTCCAAACACAGTTTCGCAATCTCAGTGGCAACTGAAACAACAATCTTTTTTTACATCTAACTATTTTATATGAAACTTTGTAATTGACAAGTGAAGTGTTTCATTCATATAAAAAGTTTTTAAACTGATTTTTATTTTCCACAGATATTCTTAAAAATTTTAATGTGGAGAATTCTCGGGAGTTTGGTGGCATAATCAGAGTGACGCGTTTTCAAATCCCAAGTTTGTTAGGTTTCATGCTGTCTGCTGCCAAAAGTTTTAAGCAAATGAATGGACTTTAACCTTCAGTACAGGTAAACAGAAAGTATAAGTATTCTTCCGAATATTTACTCGATTTTATTTTCGAAATTACATTCTTACATTACATTTGTTATCGTCTAATACTTGCTTATACCACGTAAAAAACCATCCATCTTGATGTATAAATTAACTACCTTGAATATTTAATACCGTTTATTGCAATTAACACACAAATGCAGCTTACACATTCTCTATAGATTCGATAGCGATAGAGGAATTGACTCAGACTGGCTGGAGTAAACGAAGTGCAGCATTTACGCACGTTTGTTTCGCTGTCGTGCAGACATTCCAGAATGTTTGAAACAAATCCGAATTTCTCACATAGACATGGATATATGACAAAGGGCAATAGAGAGACATCGATTCTAGTTGTGTCAATGCAGCGGATCGGTGTTACCAAATATAACAAATCTGTTATCATTCGTAATTTCTAATTACGGTCGTAGTGTAGTTTTAGTGTCCAAATACTCAAAATACATTATTATTGCATACATTGTTATTCTAAGGGTGGGAGGGGGATGATAAAAATCATGATTAAAAATTATATCAAAAATACTGAAAGATTGAGGAATGTTACATTAGCGAATTATGAGTAAATCTTATTTGATAATATGATAAAGGAAAAAGCATCAGACTCATAAAAAAATGATTAGATTTATTTCTAAAAAGAGAAATAAAGAATACATTTCAAAACCTTAAATAAAAAGAAAAATTCTCGACGGACGAGGGATAAAAGACAAATTCTTAAAACGAAACAATCAGAAGCAAACGTATTCATAATTCACCACTGTGGTTTGGGAGAATCTTTGTTACATCAATACCGAGATTCGAATATCGGATTATAATACCTTTTGGAAATCATTATTTCCTTCACTGGAAGGATGGATATTTTCTAATAATTTTAAGAAAATTGTGCTGTGTATCACGATCCTCTAATACTGCACAGCTGGGAAATAAAAATATTTCTTGAGAACAATTTTTACAACAAATGAATTGTGCATTGAATCGAAAATGACTTTTATTTTATTTTTTATTATTTTTTTTATGATTGGATCTCTTTGTCGGAAAAAGCGTCGAACGGCGATTTTGAGACTAGACTTTATTTCACATTTTAAATAAATGCTCTATTTGAAATTTAAAAGGCTGATTGCACAAAATTACTTATAAATAAACACAAAAAATTGAAATATTTAAGAAACATAAGAACTTGAAAAAGAAATATTATAATATGGAAAACTAAGAATAGATGCTTAAATAATTAATATAAATATATATTTATTATAAGCATTTTTCTATCATTTGTGTTGCAGATTATTTATTAAAGATCTTTAAAAATGCAAAAACTATTAATTCAACGCCATTCAAGAATTCAGGGCAATTATTTAACTGTTCTTATCGCCATTGACTCCACGCAATGTCGATGGTATATAACAATAACAATTGTATATACTTCTACGGAGACCTTTTGGTATTAGAAGTAATATAAACGGCAACTTTATAAACATTGTCCATATTTTCTGGTTTATGAAACAGACATATTGTTGGTCGTATAGAATCTATGAAATATCTGATGTATTTATGAGAAATAGCTGCAAGTCAAATACTTCGTATTAGAAAAAAGGCCCTTTCATGAATGTCAAAAAAATGTTGGAAAAGGGGAATTATAATATGTTTATATTTTTTTGGTTCTATGATGAGTTAAAATAAACTTTTAATATGCAATCTATCCTTTTTTTCTAACTTTCAAATCGGATAAATTCTAGTTTATCTCTCTGAGAACAAACTACAATGATAAAAATTGATAGGAATAAATTATCTCCAATGCAATAATAGAGAATGTAAAGGAGAAATACTAGACTTCTACTCAGAGATGGGAATTCCTTCAGCTTAGGAACGGAAAAAAGTAAATAAAAAACAATATACAATCCTACAGAAACAAACAAAATTCATCTAAAGATTGCGTGTGATAAATGTCCTAAGAACTCCAAAGTCATTCTGAACCTATATAGTTCCAGTTCCATCGCAATCGCCTACTGGTGATAAACTGGCAGAAAAATAAAATAAAACATTTCCTTTTTCTCTCTTTTTCCCATTTTTATTTTCTTTTCCTTCCAACAATTTCATTCAAAAACCGCGTTTTCGTGATAACTTGTTTGATAAATGACTCGACTTTGAAACAGTTGTGTGTTTCTTTACAAAAAGTTCTATAATATGTTTCACACCTCCATAACTCAAGACAAACTTGTTTTAAAACAGCGCGCTGGAAGATGTTATTTGATTCCTACCTCGTCCTGGTTAAAACTTACAACAGCACACTTCTGCAAATATTTGTGATAATAATTTAAAAAAAATATTTAGTGAAACAATGAGGGAAGCAAGGGATAACGTAAATTCAAAGAACATGACCATGCACAGTTAAAAAGGAAAACAAAAAGTATCTGAAACGCATTTAAAACAAAAGTTTATCACGTTTATTAAACAATGAGCTGAAATATTTGAAGATGTAACCCATAAAATCTCTTTCCAAATAAAGAAAATTTATGCAAACTTATAATGTTTATGTTGCTTACATTGTGACTCCATTTTTAGCGAGTGTTAACAAATCATTTGATTCCACCAATGTAACATACGTCATCCAATATATCACGCCAATATATAAGCCAAACCATAAAAGTAGAATGTATTATTATGGCATTTGAATAACTTAAAGGATATCCTTTTATTCTTTGTATTTTTAAAAATTGCTCATATTTGAATACAATCTAGACAGAATTAAAATGAGAGAGCGATAATGTGAACCTTTGAAAAACAAATAATATTTCTTTTGAAAAATTAAAAATTTTCATTATTATTATAATACATTGTTAGTAGGAATATATTCAGATTGTTACCTAGCATTCCCTTCAGCAAATACTTCCCAATCCAACTAGTTTGTATATTAATGATGTAATCTTCAAACGAATAATTAATTGACGTAATTATTGATGTAATGTAATATATTTGTAGTTCTATTTACTTTTGTGAAGATATTTTGTGTATTACAAGTAATATAAACGATTACCTTTATAAAATATGCCCATATTTTTCTGGATTTTATGAATTAGGCTTATAGTTATTAACATTGTATCTATGAAATATCTGCAGTATTTGTGATAAATAAAGCCAAATCAAATGCTTCTTATTAGAAAAAGGCATTTCATGAATGTTAAAAAAAGATATTTGAAAATGGCAAATGGAATATTTTTTACTTTTTTGGTCTAAGAGGAGTTAATATGTGCCCTTCTGTTTTCCAATGCAATCTATCCTTTTCTAACTTTCAAATCGAATAAATTCTAGTTTAACTCTTTGAGACCAAACTGTGATGATAAAAATCGATAGGAAAAAAGGATCTCAATGCAATAGTCGAGAATGTAATGGAGAAATACTAGACTACTACTCAGAGATGGGGATTCATTCAGCTTAGGAACGGAAAAAATAAATAAAAAAAAATAGTAAACAGTCAAACAGAAACAAACAAAATTCATCTAAAGATGGCGCGTGATAAATGTACTAAGAACTCCAAAGTCATTCTGATCCTATATATAGTTCCAGTTCCCACCGCAATCGCCTGCTGGTGATAAACTGACAAAATAAAAATAAAAATTCTCATTTTTTCTCTTTTTTTCCCATTTTTTTTCTTTTCCTTCCAACAATTTCATTCAAATACCGCGTTTTCTTGATAACTTGTTTGATAAATGGCGCGACTTTGAAATAGTTGTGTGTTCTTTACAAAAAAGGTCTATAATACGTTTTCGTATCTCCATAACTCACGACAAATTTGTTTTAAAACAGCGTGTTGTAGTTATCTGATTCCTAACCTCGCCCTGGTTAAAACTTACAAAAGCACACTTCTGCAAATATTTGTGATAATATTTTAATGGAATATTTCGTAAAAACAATGAGGGAAGTCAGGGATAATGTAAATTCAAAAAAAAATGACAACGCACAGAGAAAAGGAAAAAACAAAAATTATGTGAAACGCATTTAAAGCAAACATTTATCACGTATATTAAACAATGAGCTAAAATGTTTGAAGGTGTAATCCATAAAAGCTCTTTCCAAATAACAGAAAATTTATGCAAACTTATAATATATCTGCTGCTTACATTATGACTCCATTTTATCGAGATTTTTAACAAATCACCTGATTCCAGCAATGTAACATATACGAACCGAATATAACGTATAAGCCCAAAAACATAAAAAATGAATGCATTATGATGGAATTTGAATAGCTTAAAGGATATCCTATACTCTTTGTATTATCAAAATTTGTTAATACTTGAATATAATATAGACAGAATAAAATTTAGATATTGTTAATGTGAACTTTTAAAAAACAAATAATATTTTTTTAAAATATTAGAAAAGTTTCAAGATTAATATAATAGATTGTTACTCGTAATATATTCAGATATGTATATTATTACATATGTTTGTATATTATTGACGTATTCATATATGTTTGTATATTATTGACGTAATCTTCAATTGAATAGCAAATTGACGTAATTACTTACGTAGCGTTATTTGCAGTTCTATATACTTTTGTGGAGATGTTTTGTGTATTATAAGTAACACAAACGATAACCGTTTTATAATATGTCCATATTTTTCTTGATTTTATGAAAAGGAACATTGTTATTAACTTTGTATCTATGAAATAGCTGCTGTATTTGTGGCAAAATAACACCAAATCAAATGTTTCATATTAGGACAAAATCATTTCGCGAGTGTCAAAAAAATTGTTGGAAGATTGGGAAATGAAATAAATTTACTTTTTTTTTTGTTCTAAGATGAGTTAATATAATGATACATATTTTTGCTATGCATTCCATCCTTAACTTTCAAATCAGCGTAAATTATAGTTTAACTCTCTGAGAAAAAACTGCAATGATAAAAATCGATAGGAATAAATGATCTCCAACGCAATAGTCTAGAATGTAATGGAGAAGTACTAGACTTCTACACAGAGAGGGACTCATTTAGCTTAGGAACCAAAAAAGTAAATAAAAAAATAGTAAACAGTCCAACAGAAACAAACAAAATTCATCAAAAGATTGCGTGTGATAAATGTTCTAAGAACTCCAATGTCATTCCGTTCCTATATAGTTCCAATTCCCACCGCAATCGAATACTGGTGATAAACTAGCAAAAAAATTTCTCATTTTCTCTCCTTTTCCCATTTTTATTTTATTTTCCTTCCAACAATTTCATTCAAATACCACATTTTCATGATAACTTGGTTGATAAATGGCACGACTTTGCAGTAGTTGTGTGTTTATTTACAAAAAGTTCTATAATATGTTTTCGTACCTCCATAACTCACGACAAATTTGTTTTCAAACAGCGCGTAGAAGAAGTTATCTGATTCCTACCTCGTCCTGGTTAAAACTTGCAAAACCACACGTCTGCAACTATTTGTGATAATAACTTAATGGAATATATTTAGTGAAACAATGAGGGAAGTAAGGCATAGTGTAAATTCAAAGAACATGACAATGCACATAGAAAAGGAAAACAAAAATTATGTGAAACGCATTTAAAAAAAAAAAAACATTTATCACGTATATTAAGCAATGAGCGGAAATGTTTGAAGATGTAACCCATAAAAGCTCTTTCCAAATAAAAGAAAATTTATTCAAACTTATAATGTATCTGTTGCTTACATTGTGACTCCATTTTTAACAAGTCTTTTGATTCCAGTAATATATCATATGCCACCCAACATAAAATATAAGCCGAACAAAAGATTGAATACATTATGGTGGAATTTGAACAGTTTAAAGGATATCGTTTATTCTTTGTATGATCAAAAATTGTTCATATTTGAATATAATTATTTAACTATCATGAATCAATTCTGGAAGAAAGATATTACTAATCACGAAATTTTCATTTAAACTTTTCTGAAAAGTTGTTTCAGATTAGTTTTTTTTTTTTCGAATATTGTAAAACAAATAAAAAAAACTGTTGTGACCTTTCAATACAATTTATAAGAATTTGAAATAAATCTTTTCTAAGTTCATTATTATTACTAACATATAATTACACAGTGAATTACAGGTACTAAGTTTCATTGAGTTCAATTTTTCGTATTTTAATGAAATAAGGCACTACTGATTTATTGGCACTTCGAAAGAGTTAAATATCAGTACAATAAAGGTAGTATACTAATACAAATTATGTTCTTATATATGTTAATTAGGATCTTCAATTTGTGTTATGGAATGTTTATGTTATTTATATGAATATATTTAATCTTTTCTAAGATGAGTTAAAAAAAAAGGTTTACCCTTTTCCTATTCAATCTATTATTTTTTTTTTCTAACTTTTAAAACCGGATAAATTCTAGTTTAACTCACTGAGATCAAACTGTAATGATAAAAATCAATAGGAATAAATGTTCTCCAATGCAATAGTCGGGAATGTAAAGGAGAAATACTAGACTTCTACTCAGAGATGGGGATTAATTCAGCTTAGAAGCGGAAAAAGTAAATAAAAAACAGTAAAGAGTCCAACAGAAACAAACAAAATTCATCTAAAGATTGTGTGTGATAAATGTTCTAAGAACTCCAAAATCATTCTGATCCTATATAGTGCAAGTTCCCACCGCAATCGCCTACTGGTGATAAACTGACAAAAAATATAAATTCTCATTTTCTCTCTTTTGCCTATTTTTTATTTTCCTTCCAACAATTTCATTCAAATACCGCGTTTTCATGATAACTTGCTTGATATATGGCACGACTTTGAAATAGTTGTGTGTTCTTTACAAAAAAAAAAAAAGTTCTATAATATGATTTCGTACCTCCATAACTCACGACAAATTTGTTTTGAAACAGAGCGCTGATGTTATCTGACTCCTTCTTCGGCCTGGTTAAAACTTGCAAAACCACACTTCTGCAAATATTTGAGATATTAATTTAAGGGAATATCTAGTGAAACAATGAGGGAAGTAAGGGATAATGTAACTTCAAAGAACATGGCAATGCACAGAAAAAAAGGAAAACAAAAATTATATGAAACGCATTTAAAGCAAATATTTATCACGTATATTAAACAATGAGCTAAAATATTTGAAGATACAAGCCATAAAAGCTCTTTCCAAATAAATGAAAATTTGTGCAAACTTATAATGTATCTGTTCCTAACATTGTGACTCCATTTTTAACGAGATTTTTAACAAATCATTTGATTCCAGTAATATAGCATATGCCATCCAGTGTAACAAATAAGCCAAAACATAAAAATTGTATACATTAAGATGGAATTCGAATAGCATAAAAGGATATCGTTTATTCTTTATATAATCAAGAAATTGTTGAGTATAGTAATACAGTTGTTTGAATATAGCATAGACAGAATAAAATTGAGGTATTGTTAATGTTAACTAAATAAATAATATTTCTTTACAAAAATATTTAAAATAATGTTCATCATTAAATCAAGGAAATATTAAAAGCGCTAAAAAGTAAAGAAAGTCAATTAAATAAAAAATACAATTGTTTTTAGGCAAAATAAATATAATTTAAAATTACCATAATTTTATATGCATTATAAAGTATTTATTTAGCATGTATTAATTCGGGGATGAAGATATTACTAATCACGAATTTTTCATTTTTATCTTTTCTGAAAAGTTATTTCAGATCTCATAAAAAATAATATATATCATTTTTACAAATATTATAAAACAAATAAAAAAAAAGACAACTTCTGATCGTTCAAAAAAAATTTATAAGAATTTGAAATAATTTTTTTCTATGTGAATTATTATTACTAACATATAATTATATAATAAATACAGGTACTCAGTTTCATTGAGTTCAACTTTTCGTATTTTAAGGAAATAAAAAGCACTACAAATTTTTAATTAATGGGTTTCGCTTTAAAAAGAGTTAAATATCAGTACAATAAATATAATGTGTTCATACAAATTATGTATTCATATAAGTATACAATACAAATTGAAGATCAAGTTAACATATATAAGTACATATGTTAACTTGGATGTTAATTGTATTGTATTGAAAGCTTGTTTATGTTATTAACATGAATATATTTACTATTTTCTAAGATGAGTTAAAATAATGAGATACCCTCTTCCCATGCAATAAATCATTTTCTAACTTTAAAAACCCAGGTTAAATTCTAGTTTAACTCTGAGAAAAAGCTGTAACGATAAAAATCGATAAGAATAAATGAACTCCAATGCAATAGTCGAGAATGTAATGGAGAAATACTAGACTTCTACTCAAAGATGGGGATTTATTCAGCTTAGAAACGGAAAAAAGTAAATAAAAAACAGTAAACTGTCGAACAGAAACAAACAAAATTCATCTAAAGATTGCGTGTGATAAATGTTCTAAGACTGCAAAATCATTCTGGATCATATATAGTACTAGTTCCCACCGCAATCGAATACTGATGATAAACTGGCAAAAAAAAAAAAAAAAAAAAAATCTCATTTTCTCTCTTTTTCCCTTTTTTTTTTTTTCCTATTCCTTCAACAATTTCATTCAAATACCGAGTTTTCATGATAACTTGCTTGATAAATGGCAAGTCTTTGAAATAGTTGTGTATTCTTTACAAAAAAGGTCTATAATATGTTTTCGTACCAAAACTCACGACAAATTTGTTTTTAAAAAAGCGCGTTGAAGTTATCTGATTCCTAACCTCGTCCTGGTTAAAACATATAAAAGCACACGCTTCCAAAATATTTGAGATAATAATTTTTATGGAATATATTTAGTGAAACAATGAGGGAAGAAGGGATAATGTAAATTCAAAAGAGCATGACAATGCACAGAGAAAAGGAAAAAAAAAAATTATGTGAAACGCATTTAAAGCAAACATTTATCACGTATGACAACAATGAGCTGATATGCTCAACAATGAGCTGATATGTTTGAAGATGTAAACCATAAAAGCTCTTTCCCAATAAAGGAAAATTAATGAAAACTTATAATGTATCTGTTGCTTACATTGTGACTCTATTTTTAACGAGATTTTTAACAAATATTTTGATTCCAGTAATATAACATATGCCATCAACATAAAATATAAGCCAAAACATAAAAAATGAATGCATTATGATGGAATTTGAAAAGCTTTAATGATGTTGTTTATTATTTGTATTATCAAAAATTGTTCATATTTGAATATCCACACAGACAGTGGTAAAATGAGATATTATTAATGTGAACCCTTGAAAAAATAATATTTCTTTTAAAAATCAGAAAAATTCTCATTATTAATATAATAGATTGTTACCGTAATATTTTCGTATTACTAATAGAGTTACCTTTCATTACAGATTTCTTATATCTAACATTCCCTTTAACAAATACTTAACAATCCAACCAGTTCATATAGTTATTATGTAATCTTCAATTGAATAAATAATTGAAGTAATTTTTGAATAAAAGTAAAATATTTGCAGTTCTATATACTTTTGTGGAGATGTTCTGTGTATTACAAGTAATACAAACAATAGCCTTTATACAATATGTCCATATTTTTACTTGATTTTATGAAAAGGCTCATTGTTATTAACATTGAATCTACGAAACAGCAGCTGTATTTGTGACAAATTACTTCAAAATAAAATTATCGGTATTAAGAAAACAGCTTTTCCTGAATGTCAAAAAAATTTTGGAAAATGGGAAATTAAATATATTTCCTTTTTGGTAAGATGAATTAATAAGTCTCCTGCATATTTCTATGCAATCTATCCTTCTTTTATCTTGCAAATCCGAGTAAATTCAAGTTGAATTTTCTGAGAACACACTGTAATGATAAAAATCGATAGGAATAAATGATCTCAGTGCAATAGTCTCACCGCAATCGCCTACTGGTGATAAACTGGCAAAAAATAAAAATTCTCATTTTCTCTCTTTTTTCCAATTTTTTTTTCTATTCCTTCCAACAATTTCATTCAAATACCGCGTTTTCATGATAACTTGTTTGATAAATGACACGACTTTGAAATAGTTGTGTGTTCTTTACAAAAGTTCTATAATATTATTTTCATACCTACATAACTCACGACAAATTTGTTTTAAAACAGAGCACAGAAGTTTATCTGCTTCCCTACCTCATTCTGGTTAAGGCTTACAACAGCATACTTCTGCAAATATTTGTGATAATAATTTAATGGAATATTTAGTGAAACAATGAGGGAGCAAGGGATAATGTAAATTCAAAGAACATGACAATGCACAGAGAAAAGGAAAACAAAAATTATGCAGAAACGCATTTAAAGCAAACATTTATCACGTATATTAAACAATGAGCTGAAATGTTTGAAGATGTAACCCATAAAG
>BPLR01021647.1:0-54067 GCA_021605095.1 Caerostris extrusa | reverse complement strand
TATTTTTATTTTCTGGCGCTTTCTACTTCAAGGTATTAGAAATTGAATGGTACAATACATATGGAAGAGTTTATGGGTAAGTTGTAATTAATTCTATAATTAAAATTCCAATAAACGTTATTTTTCGTTTGATTTTTAGTAGAAATAAAAAAATAGGTTTCTTTACAAATTGATCTTATAAAGAAATCTATAAAAATCACTTAATCAAGAAAGTAATGAGTAAGTCACTCAATATTTCAAAAAAATATTTTAAAGAAATAAAAAGTTTTGAAAGTATGATTTAGTATTAAATAAATTAACCAGGCTTTAAACGATAAAAATAATTTATGTAAATAGTGTCCTTAAATTTTCGTTATTTAAGAATATTTTGCTTTTTTAGGAGGTTTGAAGCACCGAATCAAGTACTTTGCGTGAGGTGAACCTGATATCCTAAAGAAAATTCTAGTTAAGGGATTCCATATTTCCAGAATCGTAGGGTATGTTTCTTTTCTTTTATAATTTTTTTTCTTTTGCTTAAAAATCATGATAAAATATATGCTAAAAGTATCAAATTAAAAATTATATCAATTATTACTAAACTACTTGTTTGATTTTAAATGTATTATTACTTAATACATGCATTTATAAGATATACGTGTTTCTTGTAGGATTTGAAGTTTCATGATCCAATCATGGACAACACGCTTTTTGTGTTAGATGGGGATGCATGGAAGAGAGTTAGAAATATTGTTACACCACGCATTCACTACTTCCAAACTAAAAAGGTAAAGTATTATGAAGGATTATCTAAACATTTAAGCAAGACAATTATGTATATATTTGAATTTTAAATTATAATTTCCTACAAATAGATAAAATATATCTACATAAATTTTAATTTTATCTCATAGAAAAATTTCAAAAAATGATTTGTATTCTTTATATATTCAGCTTCAAGGTTTTTAATTTTTGCATAAGTTTTTATACTGTTGTAAAAATTGAATAATATTAATATTTTTAATTTTATTTATTGATATTGTTAAATTATGCAATGTGTATATAGTGCATTTTCTGATTTTTCTGATTTTCTCTTTTGCTTAGATCATGCCTTTGTTAACAGAATGTTGCGATTTACTCGTAGAGAGACTTTCCCAAACATTGGAAAAATCAGAATTTATTAATTGTCAAGAGTAAGTATACTTTTATTCTTGCATACATATAAATACTATTTATTTTCACCATTAAGTAAAATTAATATCAAATAAAAACTACAATTTGGTTACTAATACAATTAAGGTCTATTAAATACTTATGCATTTGCATTCTAACAAATAAATGTGTTTTATTATTTAAATCAGATTTTTATTTTTAAGATAATGAATATCTTTTTTAAATAATTTCAATTGTTTTTCCCCATAAACAAAGTTTGTCTAAAATGAATAAATGAAAATAATTATTTTATATATTTTTCTTTAGTTTCTTCGAAAGTTTTGTGCTTTGTGCCATTGGTAGGTGTGCATTCGGAATGAATATCAGCGCAGTTAAAAATCCTGACAACACCTTTGTTGAAAAATCAAAGAAACTATTTGACGAATGTTTTTCTTGGAGAACAAAATTAACTGGTGAGAAAAGTTGTATGATTTTAAATCTAAATGGAAAAATCTAACCTTATATAGAAAATTTTATATAATTAATATTTATTTTAAGATAAATTTTGATCGTTGAAATGAACTTCTAAAAATTATTATTGACCACGACTTAACATGAAAATTAAAATTATTGATCTCTGATTTTTTTAAAAATGAAAGTTTGCGCCAAAAATTGAATGAATTGTTTGTAAAAAAAAATAATCTTAAATGCAAAAATTTATAAGTCGTTAATTACTAATTGAAATTTAATAATTTATTTGCTTTTTCATTTTTTTTATTATTTGCTCAAAAATTTTTAATGTTAGTAATACATAAATTGTGTATTAAACGATAAACTATTTGTATTTCTTTTTTCATTTAAAACTTGAAATATTTACGTTTTTTTTTTTTTTTTTTTTATTATTTATTTATTTATTTTTTTTTTATTAGTAGTAATTTTCACAAAAAATTATTAAAAATGTATTTGAAATACTTTTTGTTCTAGTTGTATTATATAATTTAGAAGTACCTAATAATTATTTATGTTTATAGTTTTTTATTCTGCATTGATGAAGGTTTTTCGGCTAAATCTGCTCAATCCAGAAACAACAGAATTTTATCGAGATATTATTATTCAAGTTTTTAGAGGAAAGAAAAAAAAACACAATGTGGCAAGTTATTTGATAAATGATCATACACCTTTAGTTTTGAGTTCTGTTAAAACTTTATTTGGCGACATTTCTAAAGAGAGTCTAATTAACTGTGTACACAGAATATATCATCAAAAGATCTTACTATCATCTTAGTATTATCAAATTCAAAACTCTTAGATAAAGTACAAATTCAAAATAATTTAAAAATATCTAGGTTTTTTTTTTAAACAAGACATTTCTGATTAATGTTTAATATAAACATTCAAATGTTTTATGAAATTAAAGAAGATATATATATATTTTATAAATGTATCAGTCAAAGTAAAAATTTATATCAAGCACTTTTTTTATACCAAATAATCGTACTAGTTACATATACGCGGTTTTAATTGAGCTCAAATAATATAATGTAACAAAACGATAACCATATATTTATACGAATTGGAAAATAATTTTGAAATTTTTCTTCAGATTAAAGATGATTTCCTACAGATGCTACTTGATGCTGAAGATTCAAACAATAATGGTAACAATACAGTATGTGAAAAAGGCAGCTGCAAAGTCAATACAGATTCTAAGCCAGCTAATAAAGGTAATTTCTAAATTCAGTCTTTATCAAACATATTTTAGATTTATAAAATCGAATTTATATTTTCCAAATCAAACTCAAAAGGTCTTAGATAAAGCACACACTCAAAAATTACTTTAAAAATATCCCTAATTCTGATTAATAGTTGTTATAAACACTCATATGTTTCATAAATGATAAATGCTATTTTAGAAATTGATTGTGATGAAAATGCATTAATAATTCTCATAAATTATAGATATAATTATACTACTAGGAAACAAAATTTTTCTAATAACTTAAATTTTAAAATTATTAAAAAAAAGTAATTTTACCGTTAAAAATCCCTACTTTTTCAGAATTTTCTAATTTCTAATTATAATGTGCTTATAATATTTAATATTACAATTTTTAAAGCATTTTTAAAATGTACAGTACTTTTTATGATATTGGAAATGAAGTGACTTACTTATGAGTATACCTTTTTTTTATGTTATGCAATTTTACATTTTTATAGGACTTTCTCATGATGAGATGCTGTCTCAGAGTATCACCTTCTTCATAGCAGGATTTGATGTTACAACTTCTCTGCTTTCTCACATTTGTTATAGATTGGCAATGCATCAGGACTATCAAGAAATGGTGGTTGATGAAATGAATGAAGCTTTAAATAATAACAATGTAAGTTTTATTATAGAATAATTAAACAATAAATCTTGTTATGCTTTTACAAAAAAAAAAAAAAAATGCAAAATACTACATTATTGTATAAAGAATTAAAAAATACGTATTTTATCTTCTAAAAGTTATTTTTATTAATTATGATTTATCTTTAATAGGGAAATATTTGTTACGAAGCTTTAGCTGAAATGAAGTTCATGGATGCTGCCATTAATGAATGTTTGAGAATGCCCTGCGGCCAGGTAAGTACAATTTTAGTAAATACTACTAATAACAAAATTGGTTTTTATTTCACAAAATAAAGGAATGAAGATAGTTTTATTTAGTACTGTAGATTAACGAAATTTGAACATATAAGCATCAATTAAAAACATTGAAGAAGGTTCTCATTTAAATAAGAAGCATTATCGTTGGCTCATATTTTACAATTGATGGAGCTGTTAGAGAGCATTCTTCAATGATTTCTAGAATGAAATTAAAAATAAAAGTCTTTTACACACTTGAATGTTAACATGAACCTAAACGAGAGAGTGTAAAATGCTTACATTTTAGTTAATAATATCATAAAGTTTGATTTAAAATCCGTTCAGAAAAAATTTAAACTAACCTATATTTCAATATTTAAAAAGATAATAATATTTTTTTATTGTCTAAAAATAGTTTTAAATTAAAATGATTAATTTTATTTAAATGAATGAGTAAAAATGCATAAATAAAAAGAGAACATTAATATGCCGCAATTGTGAGCTAACTACAGAGTTTTAGTGAATTTTGATTGAAATACTGTATTATTTTAGGAAATTTCATTGTACTCTTATTATAATGGTAGAACTAGACTAATTAATCACGTGTATATTTTAAGATTTTAAAAATCAACATATTTGTTACTTTGTTTATAGATCGAGCGTCGTGCTGAAGCTGATTATACAGTTGAAGAGAAAAACATTCATTTGAGAAAAAGGAATGATTGTCAGTATACCTGTATATGCTATGCATCATGATCCCCAATGGTTTCCTGAGCCTGAAGTATTTAAAACCTGAAGGTAATTAAATTGTAACAATTTTACAATATTTCGCATTTTCAAATGAACTGATGAAACATAGCATTTATCTAAAACTAATAATTTTATGAAGCAGGCATATATAAATTGCGCACAGCAAATGATAGTCCTACTAAAAAAAAAAAAAAATGGAATTAAATCAATCTGGTTTGTATTTAACTATATAAATTTCGTGTTACCAAAAATGAAAATATTTACGTATAAAAACAAGAATTCGTTTTTATATATATTCTATTATTTAGCTTAGTAAAGAAATTTGTAAACGTATTGTCATGTCAATAAAAAAAAAAATTTGTAATTTATTTTGCAGATTCTATGAACCAGACTTAAATCGACCTCAGTATGTTCATCTCCCATTTGGCTCTGGTCCAAGAATTTGTGTAGGCATGAGGTTTGTGCAGGTGCAAGTCAAGATGTGCCTTACAAAAATTCTTATGAAGTTCCAATCCCTGCCAGCTCTTCACGACATCGGTTAGTATATGAAAATGCTTTTTGATTTCTTTGTTGCATTGCTTATATTATGACTACCCAATGCAAAGGACAATAACGTTGAATATCTAAAAAACTAAAAGGCCGTCTCCAAGGTTTTCCGGACTTACGTAGTTCTGCTATTTATTGATTTTTATTTCGTTCTTTGAAACAACTAATATCATGAAATCTTCAAAGTTTATATTCATCTCAAAAGTTTGTCTCAAAAGTTCCAATCAAAGTTTTTATATTCATTCTGTAAATTTATTGATTATATGTGACAATTTACAATCATGTGACAAATAATCTCTGTAATACCTATAGCTTAGTATTTTTGTATGCCAGTTGATTGGAGATCTATTTTAAAGGTGACATAAATCTTGACAAGATTCGCCCATGCAAGTGAGGGCGATTTTAAACCTATTGCTGAGAGTATGTTACTTACCTGAAACTTACACAACAGAACAATTATATACTAAAAGCAATATACGTGAAATATTAAAAAATTAAGCTCTCTCTTTGTTCAATACATTATTTTTAAGGCATAGAGCATAAGAAAAAAATTAGCTAAAATTGCAATAAAAATTCTTAAATTATAGTTCTAATTTTTATAGGTGCCGCTATTCAACATTTAAAGAACTTATTTCAACAAATTTCCGTCTTAGAAATATAATTTATGCTGTAGAAAACTGATTAAAATTTTTACTTAATTATAAGTATTTAAAAAATAAATGTAGAGGAATAGAATTTTTATTACAACTTTTACTTATTTAAATTTCTTATATTTTTGAATATAGTACTTTACATAAATTTTTAATACGTTAAGAAATTTAAAGTGAAACATTTCAATAGTTATTTTGCAATTTAATTTTGTATTTGCATTTTCTTTTTGTGAAGTTTTTGCTTTCTCTTCAACAGAAAAGAAAAAAAAAAAAAACGTCATTGAAAGAAAAATACAATCATTCAAGAAATACTTGTCTTAAATTAATTATTATCTAAAATTAATTATGATCATTAATTTTTATTGTTGAATAAATTTGACTATTTCTTTGCAGAAAACCCTGGAATTCATTGAATCTAGAAATACTATGAAAGTTGGCAAAGTGGAGGTGCGTCTAAAAGAGAGATAAAGTGTTCAAAACAAATATTTTTTTTTCCAAACAGTGTGCCAAAGTGTATATCAAAGTCATGAACAAACTAAGTTCAAATTCATCTTAATATTCCCGTTTTAAAAATGCAAAATTTTCTTAATCCTGTTGCTAACGTTGCCATCAGTATATTTTATATATCTATTAATATATTTTTGTATGACAGTTTATTATTCTATGCATCTTATCACTAGTTTTAGGGAGATAAAGAAAATATCAATATTTGTATAAATTTGTACTGCCAATAGTAAGATAAATATTTTAAGATTTAAACTTTTTAACAGTAATTTACAAATTAAATCGCTTGAAATAGACATAAATAATTTTAAATGATTCAACGTTTATGTATTATATCATGTATGTCAATTCAAAGTTTTCTGAATTTTTTCTTTGTTGCCATTAATTTTTTACATTTTCTTTTTAACCCAATTTCTACTTGAAATTGTGTTTAATAAGAAGAAAAATTTGTCTTAAATATTTTATCTTATTAAATATGGTTAAATCCAACAGTTTGATAAGAAATTATTTTAATAATATTAATTAATAATGAAAAAAGTAACCGTTGTTTAAATATTATTGAAATATGCTATCTATCTCCTGAAGTGATTTTATACAACATTTTTTACTATATTTTTATGTAAAATGTTACACAGCCTCAATATATTCCTCTTCATAATTTAATATGTATGAATGTTTATAAAAAATGCATTCCACTGCTGTAGACTAGCAAATCATACTCATTTGTAGCACCAGCATGACAATCTAGATGTATAGGTTTATCTCAAATGTTCATGCTCATGAGAGATCCATCTGTATATATGCACTTTAAGCACTATTTATATTTGCCAATGCAGAATTTGGCCAAATTATCTTTCATTGTATATTTTGTCTGTCTTTTCAAAGTTTATTTTGATTAAAATATATAGTTATTTAATTTTCTGTTTTGAGTTTATTGTAATACTGTTACATTACAACTACATTTTTATTTCTCATTGTAAACCGTAAATAGATCAAAGAAAAATGTTGCAAAGTATTAAAAAAAATTCTACATTATTAAAAATAATTTAATTCATTTTTTAATGCATCACGAAAGGATCTATAAATAGAAATACCGAAATTGCTACAGTTAAAAATTATTAGTGTGACAATTAATATTTCGTTTCACTTATTAAGATATTATTTCAATAACTTTAATTAATGATTCAGCTATTTTAACAATTAATAATTTTTTAAATTGAAAAAATTAAAAGAATTTTAAATGCATAGTAGTGATTTTAATTGCCAGATTAAATTAATTTATTGTAAAAATATTCATAAGTGCCTAGAAGCGTAAAAAACTAGTTTATTATTTATATTATTATAAATCAATTAATGAAAAATCGACATTTATATTAAGTTTACGTGAATGTATAATTTACCGCAAGATTTTTCAAACAATAAGTAAAGCTTGGAGAATTTTTATATGATCATTACATAAGGTATCATAAATAATCAAAAATGAAATAAAATAATTACCTGAAAAATTATAACATAAAAATACCATATTAGGATTTTTGTAAAGTTTTTAATAAGCGATTTTTAGAATAAATAGTTTGACACAATATACCTTTGTTTATATAATTTACTTTGAGATAATTTATGTTGTATAACAATTTTGGGATAATTTAAACAAATTGATTGCAACTGAATAACTGTCTTAGCACCGAATTCAGTCAATAGAATGGAATAATTTTTCCTAATATCTACTGAAAATTATGTATGTTTTTATTATTTTACGCATAACTAAACGAGAATGAACGAGTATAAAATTAACTTTTAATGGAAATCATCTAACAGCATTCAATGAAAGATAGTAAAAAGCAATATTTTTTTCATGACAGTAGAGATAAAAAGCGGTACCTCGCTTTATAAGCAAGAATGAGAAAGAATAAATAAATATACTTGGGAAAGGGCTTGAAATACCCAAACCAAGTAGACGCCAGTTTTACCAATGAACACCACTAAGTTGGCCTTGGGACTCGAAGGAATTTCGCATTAGATAGTTGTTTCGCTCCAGTCTGAGCACGTGGGCTAAGTTAACATTTGATCCCATCGTTGAGACGGGTTTAGATGTAATTTACATAGAATACACCTAGGAATAGATCGATATTCTAACGGCTTAACCGCACGTGCCATTGGCCTTGCCCAGTTTAGGGTGTTCACGTTTTTTTAATCTGACGTAAATGGCAAAAGAATGAAATTGGCTCCGCAAAGATCTTGAGAAAAGATTTCAATTTTGAAGTTACAGAGTACTCATATAGACTTGTTTTTTAAGGAATTTATCACTTATAAAAACGACAAAAATTAGAGCGACTTAGGGAGTTTGAGTTTTATAGAATGATACAGTTTTAAAGAAGAAAAAAAAAACCGTTTATTGTCATAAAACGAAAATTTGTTATAAAATTTCAACATTATTTAAGTAGAATATTCAATTACAACATTTTAATTAAATTACGACATTTGAGCTAAAGCTATCACAGTGCTAAGATTGAAAAACATTAGAATTATATATTTTGAAGATATTTTTATACGAAATTCCTTCACTACGTCAATGGCTGGCAAACTGAGGGTTCCCCCCTAGCTGCATACGGCTCTTTAGCTATTTGAGTACGGCTTTTTCCTGAATAGACTTCAATTATTTGGGGGCGGGCACAGGCCAGGTGTGGTGTATGCGGCAAAGAAGGGGCACAAGCGATTAATGGGAGGGGGCGAGCCACGTCGCGCAATAGCTAGTGCCTGGGGTACCTATCTAAGTGTGCACAATGGCTGAGCCCCTGGCTGTTGAAAAGTCTCATGCGAGCGACAACTACAAGAGTACCTAGAATTCATAGAGAAACAGAAGTTTCACAGCGGAAAAAATTGTTTCAATTTCAATGTTGGGAAAAAATATTACCGGAATGAGAAAAGGTTTTATTTCTATTGAGGAAGAAAAAAAATTAATCACGGGGTACTTGTTTAAATTTGTATCATTTATTAAGAACAGTATTGTGCATAGGAATTTCTACAAGAAATTTGCAATGGGAATTGGTGGCCATTAACATAATTCTAGCTAAAGCTCTTTACCATCTCAAGTTTAAAAAGAATTTTTTTAAGTTCAAAAGGGCATTGAATACGTAGATCTTTGTTACATAATAAGGCTGGCTTTTAAGAGAAACATCTTAAAACGTCTCTTTTCATTAAATTAAAGTATTTCTCCTTGAGAAGAATTTTGACTATTCTGAACTAACGGATGATCAGGATATCCAAAAATTTTATTTCATGGTAGATGTTATGTCTTATCTAAATAATCTTAATCGTACATTGCAGGGGAAATAAACCTCAATGTTGAAATTCGAAGCCATTTCATTCCTTTTTTATTCCAGATTTCGAAAGAAAAAATTTGCAAAGCTTGCCGAAACATCTCAAGAAAATCGAGAAAGTGATATTTACTATTTTTAAAACAACAATTTTAAATGTCAGGAAAGCATTACGACAGAGATTTCAGGAATTCACAAATAACATAGCGAAGTCAGCCTATATTAAAAAAAAAACTCTCAGTTCTGACGTAACAGATTTTAATTTTTCTCCATTTACTATTGACATCGTCCCTTTTGAAATGCTCTTTTGACTAATAAGTTTGCCGACCACTGAATTATGTACAAGTAGCAAGGCCAAATTAGTGAAATCTTTTTTTTTTTTTTTTTTTATTCTTTTTTAATTATAAATAACTTATTTAGCAAAGAGACGAGAAGTTTCATCTTTATTAAAAATGTTTTGCTGATTAAAATTGGTACAAATATCTTAATATGATAAAAATAATGATATGAAAACTGGTTCTTTGTTTCCTCTAAAACTATTATCGCAATCTGTAGTTATTAATGATAGTGTGGAACAATTTGTATCTTATAACATAACAGTATCTTACCCAACACGTCCGCATCAGAATGGGTTGATTCAAAATTGCCTTTTTGTATTGGCTTAAAAATTATGTCAAGGTTTTCCGAGTGCAATGACTTTTTCTCATTGATATGAAATATTCCGAAAGGAAATGAACAATATATTGGAATATACAATTGTAAGTTAGTAAAAATACAATAATAAACAAAGGTAGGAGGCATTGAAGTTGAGTTGAAAATCATTAAAATCACAGAGCAAGATACGCAGGTTAATTAATGTGATATACTTCCTGAGCATTTTATAAAAATTTAGATTGCAATAATTAAAATTAATCTCTTTAATTGTATTCATTAAGGTACGAATAGGGTTTAGAAATTTAATTCTTAAATTAAGAAATCAGATTTAAATTAGAATATAAAAAAAATATCTATAATGAACGGAATAACAAAAAGTTAAGTGCTTTCATTATGTTTTATTAGTTTTCAATTGTTTATTATAAAATTAAATGTGGTATATTCACACTTTCTTAAGCACTTGTTTAATTATTTATCCTAAAGAGATTTAACAAAATCAATACTGTAGATTAATATAACTTATGACATAGGCGTAATTGGATGCATTTTATTACGAATAACATTTTCGTTACAATAAAGTAAAATAAGGCTGTTTTCGTAAAAAAAAAAAAAAAAAAAAAAGTATTAAAAATAATTTTTTTTACAAAGTCTAGAAAATTATTTCAGTTTCACGTTGAAATTTAAAAATAAATTTTTCAAAAAATTAAATACAAATTATTTTTTATAAAATTTAATTAAATATATTTATATTTAATTTTTATTTTTATTAAGTAATTTTGTAAAAAAAAATTAAATGCATTCATTTGCAAAAGTTCACTGAAATTATTTTTATTAAAATTATTCTATTCATAATAATGACTAAAATATGATTATAAGTCATAAAATTAGAAAATATTGAATATTAAAACTTTAATTATACGTATAAATATTTTTCAATTTCCCTTTCTTATTATTATTTTAGGGAGTTTTTTGGTACTAGAGCAAAAAAAATGAACATAAACATAAAAAAAAAAAAAAAATTCTACTTATCTTTCAATTTGTTTGGAAAAAGTTATGTAAATTATAATAATAAAAAAGACACCCAAAAATAAAAATTTCAATTCACTAATCTTACGGTAGGAATATTTAATAATAAAATATGTTTGGATGCGAAATCAATTTTTTTAGTTACGAAACAATGTATGTATCTAAAATGTATGTTTATTCGCTATTTGAATTTTTTTTTATTTAAATAACTGTTATAAATGAATTAAAAAAATTTCATTAAAAATAAGTTATTCAGAATTCCATTATCAGTAATAAAATTATATTGTTCTTTTAATTAAAATTTTTACAAAAATAATATTTATCTTGACTATATTGGGAATTTTATTCTGCAGTCCTATGAAATTTAGTTGTATTCATATTTATAGTTTATTTAACACTCTGAAATATATTTTACATTTAGTCGTTAGTTAATTCGTAGATGCATTTTTAGTTTCCTATCATTTTAAAAAAAATGCGAAGTAAGTGAATAAAAATAATGAACAGATAAAAAAAATTTCCAAATTTTTACAAACAACTTTTAATGAAAAATGCGTTATGTATATTTAATTTATTTTATAATTGTTTAAGGAAAGAAACAAATTGAATCGATCAACTAAAGATCATTAAAAAATAACCTCCAATTTATACCTATCTGAAAAGATACCTAAAATAACTGTATTAATTTATTCCAAATTACAAATGCAAAAGAAAATTTTGCGCATAACTTCAAATAAGAAAGATTAAAGAAAAAAAAAAAGAACTGTTGAAATTATATATCTTTTAGAAAAGAAATTAAATCAAAACATAATAAGTAATAAAATGTTATTGAAGTTATTGAATAATATAACATATGATTAAGTATAGAAAGGTAAAAAAACAATTTATATTAAGTATTCTTAAACTATTTACGTTAGAGATAAATAATATCAGAGAGTTTTTGCGTAACGTTTTTTATCGTCCGGTATTTTTTTCTGTCTAGCGCATGCTCATAGGAAATAGCGCATGTGTATCTGTAATAACGTTTCTTATGAAGGAAACATAGAAACAAGATCTAGGGAGAAAAAAATACCGGACGATAAAAACGTTACGCAAAAACTCTCTATTATCTAAGATATATACGATAATTTTAATGTAATGAAAACAAATTTTGCTTAAAATATATTAAAAAACAACAAATCGATTCTTTAACATGCATCGTAATTTATATATTTAACTGCATACCTAATTTGAAAAATATGCATTTATTTAAAAATTAAAGTACTGCTGTCCAATTTTACTGTTTGAAAAGAAAATATATTTATCCAGTATAAATAAACCGAGAAGGAAATTTAAAAGAACTTGATACAAAAATAACGCAAAGCTATCTCTTTTAACCTTAAATACAAAGTTTTTTTCTTATGGAAAAAGTGCTTGCTTTTAAAGCAGAGAAAAGTAGTTTGACATACATCAGAGACTTTTCACCTTCCATTTTAACCCAATTTCTACGTTTGAAGTTCATTTATTCTTTAGGTGGAGGCGCATAACCTCTTCAATGCCAAAAAGTCTAATCGACTGCCTGGCAATAAAAACAGCATTGTTTACAGGTATTTAAAAGCGGTTATTAACTTACATTGCATTGATAAGTATTTGTTTACAAACAGTTCTAAACTTTGCCATCTTTAACAAAACAAATTGAATAACTTTGAATTTACTTTAAGAATAAAGTAGCATTTTGCAAACATGATTTATAAGATTGTGTTTGTTTTACTATGAATATATGAATGTATATTCGAACTTCATGGTCATCTGCTGGTTAAACTCAGCTGAAGATTTAAAATGGAAGAAAAATTCGAACATCGATACATTTTAAAAATTTATTGATTTCATGAGGCAATAACGCTTTTAAACGAAAACTTTACTTTTTTATGATCTACGAATAGCATTTCACTGTTTCTAAATTCCTAATCCTAAGTTTCTAAATCCTAAATTCTCCTTTATTGGAAATGGCTGAAATTTTTAAAAAATCCATGTATCACTATTTATCTATGTGTCTTAAGACTATACGACGATTACATCTTCACTATGACCAACGACGATCTTCCATGATTCACTATGACCAATTCTGAGCAACTACCGTGATATTTCAATCAAAATAGATCTGCTGATAGAGATTTAAAATGGAAGAAAAATTCGAACATCGATTCATTTTAAAAATTTATTGATTTCATGAGGCAGTAACGCTTTTAAACGAAAACTTTACTTTATGATCTACGAATAGCATTTCACTGTTTCTAAATTCCTAATCCTAAGTTTCTAAATCCTAAATTCTCCTTTATTGGAAATGGCTGAAATTTAAAAAAAAAAATCCATGTATCACTATTTATCTATGTGTCTTAAGACTATACGACGATTACATCTTCACTATGACCAACGACGATCTTCCATGATTCACTATGACCAATTCTGAGCAACTACCGTGATATTTCAATCAAAATAATGCCTGATATGTAATCAACTTCCTCCTAAAACTCTTTTGATGCTAACTCTCTATAGTTCCGGCATCTGTTTACGGCGCATATTTACGCAACTTAATGAATTAAAATTTACAATATGGTTTGAATTATGTGCTCTATTTTTATGTACATTTTGCACGAGTATTTGTCATTCACGATTGGTTCATGTTTATTTATAATACTTCTTCAAACCACACATGTCGAGTCTCGTGGCTGCAACACAATTATTTCTGGACAGGATGAATTTCTATGCAAAAGAATGCATTTTAATAAAAGTTAGCGCAAAAAGATGAACATTCTAATGGAAACGTATAAGAAAGTTCTGTCAAGTTGAAAAAACACACAGAAATTGAGGAAAAGATCACAGAATGTTGTTAAGAGTTGCTGTAGAAGAGCGTAATTAGAATAGATAAGTTCTAGGATGCTCGAAAATGGAAAAAATAATTAATAAAAAAAATATAAATGCTATTATGATGAATTGATCTGTAGAAGATTATTGTGTAATCTTTGGAGAGGTTGTTGAGCATCAGTGAGCCGGGAGCTGACAATCTAATCATATGCTACCTCATAGAGATGCCTAATCAATGTAACTAGAAAGTAAGGCAATAAAACATAATTATAGTTATAAAATAAATGCTGATCATTACTTGTTCAAAAATACAAGTAAAGTAGTTGCACAGATTGTATGATGTATAACGAGGAAGAAAAAAAAACAATGCCTTAGATTTAAACTCGAATAATAGATAAATTACGGATGCCAGTCATAATTTCTGTCTAAAATTCTTTTTAAATAAATTTTCTTAGCTTGCAAATTTTAGACAGCTCCTAAAAGTGTTGTTAATTATTTTAAACCAGGCTTAGAATGCAAGGAAGTAGTTATTTTCAATTTTTGTCAGAATAATAGTTTTTTCAATTATTTTTAGTTGAAGGAAAAAGGTGTTCTTTCATTCAGGGAGGAATACATGAAAATGGTTATCTTTAATTCATTGCATCAAGATAACATTCATGACCACAGGTTGGAGACGGGCTGCTGCTTATGTGTGTCATGGTACTTGCATTATGTGTAAGGGTTATTAAAGGACAAATTCACATTTTGAATAAAAAATTTTTCCCTTATCAATCATGTGAAATAAGTAAAGTATGTATTCAGAAGGTTATTTTGGTGATTAGATTCTACTGTAAGTTCCATCGCTAGCGATAAAAAGCTCAACATTGATTTACAGATCATGTTTTTATTTACTGTTGATCAGAGAAACATTCATAAAAGTTCAGTAGTCGCCATTCTTTCCAATTGTTTAACATACACGCTCTGCTGATAGCCTCGTAGGTGAGACAGCACAAGGACATATATTTTTTTCTTTTTCTTGCTACATGGCGAAGAAAAATGAAGAAGAAAGATTGCCGGTTTACTACAGTGTTTTCAGCGGTAGTTTCCTCAACCCTTTTGTACCCTGTTACGAAAGCCTCTCTATTCTATTGGTTTTCAGATTTAAAAGGGGGGGACGGGGATTGCAATTGGCGTCCTTGAAGACTCTTTTCCCATTCAATGCGTGCTTGCTATCGCTTCCTTTTGCAGGCCTTCGGAAGAGATTCGCCACTCGTAGGCGAAGTTCAAGAACGGCCAAAGGAATTGTTTTGCGCCGAAATCGAGAAACGGATGATTTTAATCTATAAATCATCTAATCTTAGAGCATCTTACATGGCAATGCTTTTATTTTTAATTCATTGCAATGCCTAGTTTACAATTTCAGAGAAAATATATTAATTCTCCTTACTCTTATATTTACTGAATACGTAGTAGAACAAATCATAATAAATCTCTTACTAATAAAGATAATTAAATAAAATGTTGCCTTAAATTTATTATTATATTTTATCTATTTTATATACTTCTAACAAAAGCAAAATTTAAAAATTTATTCAAATCAGCAATAAAAATAAATTTTAGAATGTGAACAAAAAACACTGAGCTTTTACTTACACATATCATTAAAGATTCTAGGGTCCACAACACTTAAAAAAAAAAAAAACATATCATCACAAATAAAGACGTACAAGGTCAATAAGGAACATACACTGATTCCCTTATTCATTTATTTATTATTATTTTTTTTTTGTCTACTCAGAATCATAATGCACCAGCAGAAAAAAAAAAAAAGAATCAACTACAAAATGGTAGTGATTTAAAATGGTAGTTATTTCAATTAAGAAAAAAAGGTTTATAAAATATTCGCTCGAGGATTATTTTGTTATGTCTTAAATATCCTTAAAGCAGAATTATTTATTCCTGCAATGGTTTTTTTTTATATAATATTATGAAACTTGTTAGAAAGTGAAATATGAAAACTTATGTTTTCGAGAAACATGAATAGCCCATATAATTATGGTTATTTTCAAGTAACCAAAAAGGTTTCAGAAATATTTTGTGCATATCCGAGTATACTGTTTTAGAGTTCACACAATGAATTTTAAACTTCTAGAGAATACTATGTTTTGACTACTGTAATGCAATTCTCCTAACTCGTGGGCCAGTGGCCATGTGTGCTGCTGACATTTAGAAGGACTGATGTTATCCACTAGTAACATGGCTGTAGTCACTACTTTCAGAAACGAAGAGATTCGATGGCGATTGTGACAGTGGGCTCTCTGATGGGAGTTATCCGGGTTTCTCCCATACGACACCCAAATGCCGGGCTAATAGCCCTAATAGCCTTCCCGAAGGCACACCCATTCCCATCACACATCAAAGGCTTTGTGGTACATACTATGCTCGCCGTTTCTAACAGATAGGGGATTACATAACTCTAGGTATGGAAGTGAAGTATAGAAAAATGAAAAATAGTGCAATTCGATGTTTTAATGACCTCATAAATTGACACAAATAAAATAAAAGGCATATGAAAGTCACTCCATCTTCCGGATTCTTTCGTTCTTTAGGTTAAATTCCATTGTGTTGCGAATGAGCATAAACAAACCACTAAAAAAAATTCTATTTGCACCTTTAAAACACTTTACATAAGGGACAAGAAACTTCTTTGTATGGCTCAATCATCGCGATCGTCTAGAAATAAAGGAGGGCAAGATGTTTTGGGACTACTGCGTGTTCTTGATTAAACCACTTCTATAATAATTATCCCTGAAAATAGCAGTTTCATCAATAAAGGAAACCTGTCTCTTAAACAGTCTGCTCTTAAGTTAAGTTAACTAGTTGCTCCAATCTCGATTCTATCTGTACTATTTCAATCGAAAGTATTTTGCATTCCACATCAATAAGAAACAAATAATTGTTTTTGTGGTATACAAATAATTTTTATGCAGCCTATCTATCACGGCGTATTTCGATATTCAAGTTCATATAACAAACTCTCTTGTATTCTAGGATGTAGTCTAGTTTCGGTAATTATAGTATCAAACAGTTCTAGGCATGTTTTTTGACCTTAATCGGGTTTTCGGGATGCGTTCCTTACGTTAGGGATAGGCCGTTTCCAGATTATGAACAAGATCCTATGTAGGAACTTTTGGTCTTTACAGACTTGCGTCAATTAATTACTCAAATTTTAATTAATAATTAAAATTGCGTCCTTCCAATCGCATGCCATTTTTCCAATGCTTTTCCAAAGGCATATCATATTCGAAATATTTACCCCACTACTACTATTAGGTTTTCAATTGGGGCCTGAAGAATTCTTATAAATACTTTTGATACTTGTGCTAGTCAAGGGTACAAAAATTTTCATGTTTCCGTGTAGTAATTGTAAAGCGGTTTAGTTTGACTGGACTGCTTGGCGTTTTTAATCTTGAGCTACAAATTTATCAGCATTTCACCTAATATTGTTAACATAAAACTTATTTTTAATATTTTCCATTCATTTTTTCCGCTAATGTACTTTAATCATTAAAAAAATAGTAACTACATGAAAATAGTAATGAAAGGAAAATTTCAGAGTATTTTTAGTCATAAAAATCAGTTGTATTATTTGTTTTTAATTTAATTTTCCTTCCTTTCCAGTCAACATAAATATTTAATGATTTCAACTAATTTTTTGTATCATCATTACTGTAAGTTTATGTTAATGAGAGAAAAAAATCACCAAGTAAAATAAGATCATAAAATAAGATAGAACAACTGAAATTAAAAAAAATAATTTTTACAAATTTTAAGAAAACGCTTAGTTGTTTTGAAATTTTAATTCTTTAAAAACCAGTTTCCATATTGTTAGAGAAAATAAAGACATTATAACATTTATTTATAGTTCAGACAATACTTTTCCCTTTTAAATGAGAGCAATAAATAAGAAATTACAGTACAATAAGTGTTTAGTATCCTTCTATAAATCAAAAGTAATATTTTTGAAAAATCTTTAATACCTGTGAAGTCCGAAAATAATTTTTTTCTGGAGATTATTACTATTCAATAAAAATTATTTATTTATAAGTTTTTTTTTTTCATTTATATTTATAAGTTTTGAAAATTATTTATTTATTTTAAGAATTTGTTTTTTTTAATAAAAATAAATATGAAAAAAAGTTCTTATATTTTTAATATTAAAAATAAATTTACATATAGAAAAAATACTATTTTAAGAACAATTTACGGAAAAATACAGACATTGAAATTGTAAAAGCCTTTTTACAGTTAAATTGGTTTCCAAAATATTTTTTCATATGTTGTTTAGCAATTTCTACATAAAATTAAATATGAATAAATCTTTTTCTTGTGAAATTTGTTGGTCCTGAATGAAAATTAATAGATGTCACAATACGTTTAGATATTATTATCGATATGTTTTTTGGATGCTATGTGCTAAAAATTGTACTTATGTCATTATATGCATACTTGTATCATTCCAGAAAATATAGAAATTAAAATAAAATATTTGTTTTTTTTCAATAAATCTAGCTTAATATAATATGATTTTGCATTAAAAACGTTTTTTACGAATTTTTAATTAAAATATATTTAAATGGTTTGGGAACAAAATTTCAAAAATACCATTATAAAATTTAGCAAACGAAATTTGATTGAAAATAAAGTACGATACCATTAAAATAAAAATGATATTGTTAATTAATTATCTAACTTGAAATGCATAATCATATTTTGGATTATCAAATGACACTCATTTCAATATTTATGTATGAATTTTGAATTGGAATTAAAACAGAATAAAAAATGTTTTTAAAATTGATTCTAATAAACCTCTGTTTGCTCTGCTTTGAAAGAATTGAAAATATTGAAAAAAATCTAATTACAAATTAAGCAATGGCGCAGCTTGCATATTTTCTATCACTCAGTTAATAGACATATAAACCAGATAATAGACTAACACTCAATTGTTTATTTGGATATGCCAAACAGAGACTAAGTATTTTATCTTATCACTTATTCATTCATACTTATCGAGGCTTCTGAATTCAAAACGCTGTTGAAAGAAAGTTCATTGACTTTTCATGATAATATTTTGGTATTATCATATAATGATGAAAACAATTAATTGAAACTTTACAATTCAGTTACAAGTTTATTCATATCACAGCGTTAGATTTTCACTCTGTTCAACAAAAAATAATAATAAAACTTATCTTTGTAAATTTAATTTAGGTATCACATTAAGGAATCATTAAATTAAAATTAAATTATTTTTGCTTACTTTATATGGTAGGAACACTTAGGATAACTGAATATAACTGTAACTTTCGTATTTCTGTCATTAACAGATTTATGAGTCACAATTAATCAGATAAACGTATCGACTAAGGAAATTAGTAAGTGAATTCACATTTAGTAATAACGCGTAAAAGTTAAGAATAACTAATAGCAGAAGGAACAATAATTATAAAATTAGGGATGCATTCATTTCTAATAAATAATAATTCTTCACTAAAATCTAAGCAAACCTTTCTAAGAAAAAAATTGAAAAGTAAATCAATTTAATAATTAAATAAGGCATACATACTAATTCAAAAATAACGTATAAACTTTCGAAAACTGGTCTTAATCTGTGAACCGTGTTAGAGCGAACTAAAATTTTTGCAATAAAGAAATTTTCCTCAATTTTTTATTTATGTTACAATAATATCAGGTTACAAGAAATTCGTGTTATTAGGGGAATTATCAGTATTCTCCTTTATAATGATGCACCATAGGGGCCTGAATGGCCGAGTGGCTAGTGCTCTGGCGCTCGGTAACACAGGTTTCAGGTTCGAGTTCCCGGCGGTGCCATGGTTGTTTGTAGTGATTCGAATCCACTTTAAAAAGTAGGTCCCGGTCTAATAGGATCGTAGAGCGTTGCGGGGGCATTGTTACTCCGTGTCCGTAACTTATCTTTCCAAGCTACACACACCTCCTAGGTTGTGATAAGTGAGTAACGTCGGCGCAACGCTTGCCTTAAGGCATCCAAGACCAAGCTGTCTAAGTGTTTGCCAGCTGCATTAGAAAGGAAAAAAATGATGCACCATTATAATAGCCTTCCTATCCGTCTCTCTAATTTAATTTTTCTCTTTAACTTTATGCTTAACAATGAACACTTCGATGAATTTTTCATTAGCTTTTTTTTTTAAATTTGAACTACATTAATGATTTACTATGGACACAAGTGATGTATCTGCTAAATAAAGGATGTTTTAACTAATAGTTTTAGCTGTTTGAGCAAATATTGTATAATTATAATTAAAAATGCTTTTATATCACTATCTCTTTAATTGTTTTTGAAAATAGATTGTTTAACTATCTAACAGTTTATCATGGCCATAATCGTCATAAACAGAGCCAAATAATAGATTATTTTTGCATTTAATATGTTCTTTTGATAAATTTTCAATAATATATCATTAAAATTTCACGCTTTATTGTTTTCATTTTTCTTAAAATAATTTTTCACTTTTCGATAATTTTAAATAAAAGATATAAGAGTTTAAATTAATTCAAAATTGTATTATTGGCCTAAATTTAATAAATATTTAAAATAATTTCATCAAAAATGTATTGGCATATAATGATTGAAATCATTATTTAGTCACTTTTCAAACTATGAACCCCAAGAAATTTTATATATTGCTCATCATTAAAATTATTTTTCCAAGAAGGAAGCATGCAATAAACCTGAGATTTGCATGAAAGGCAGAGCTTGACAAAATATGCAATGGATAGCATAGCAAGACTTTATTATAAGCCCGTCTAAAAAGAGGTAGAAATGAAATATTGAAAAAGGAACTTTTCATGCGGAAAACATATTGCTTCTTTTTCTCGCAAGGTCTTATGGAGTGCGAAACTGAAAATTATTAAACTTGTTCAAAATTTGATCATGGAAGAATTGTAACTTACATAGACTAGAGATTGATGTCGTGTCTACTGAAATCAAATTAATTCACATGAGAATTGAGAAGGTGAGGCTAATGAACGACTGAATTGTCTAACGATTTTGGTTGATGAATATAGTTATTAATGACAGAACTAGAGTGATTAGTGTATGGAAGTACACTAATCAGCCTCATGCTCCACATTTTCTGCATTACACGGAAGACACTGCTTACTACCTAGCTATCTCCCCAATTTTAGAAACAAGCCCGACAGCATTAATGACGACATTTTTCACGAAGGAATATGATTCAATTGACATCTTCATGACATTATTTCTGAAAAACAGAAATGAACGGACGATTTTACTAGTGTTTAATCATCATATCCGCTAATCGAATCAATCACATATCATTGTTACTCCTTTAGATACTGTTTTTTCATGCATACCATATATCAGTGGATATTAATCTTGTTAATTGATGGAACGCTATAAAATATCTAATAGAAAACCCTTTATATCAAATAAATAAAAAGTAAATAATATTCACGAAAATTTAACGTAATTATAAACAAATATTTTCTATTTTAATAAAACGATTCATAACATCAAAACATCTTGCATTAACTAAAAAAATTAATGCGAGACTGCAAGTTACTAGTTGCATACAATATGTCCTTGGTAATCAGAAAATTCAATTCTTGCCTTAATTTGTAAATTTTTTTCAATTTTTTAGTAATTCAACATATTTCTTTGACGGTTTCACAAAAAATCAACGGCAAAACATAATTTAGCATTGACTACACCAGACAGATTCTATGCATATCTATTTGATTCTATTCGCGTATAATGTTCTCCGTAATTACAAAGAATTGCAATATTAATTTCTCCAATTCTTCCTTATCTCTAAAACATCTAAAGGTTATACTTATTTCATATTTGTATTATTTTTAGAATAAATATGATATTTTTAACTATCTTTTCCTAGTGTTACAATTTAATTCATCAGCAATGTACATCGTAGAGTGAAACATTTTTAAGGCAAAATAACAAACAAAATTTTAACAAGGACGACAAAAAATGAAAAGGACAGGAATGTGATTTGTAAAATCAAAAGACCTCGTTGTAGTAATTGTAATTTGATAGAAGACGTTAATATATACATGCAAAAAATGAAATGAGAAGTATATAATAACATTTAAAATGAATAAAAAATTTATCTTAAAGATTACATTGATTTAACAAGTATTCTAAAATTTGGTTTAATTTTTTTGAAGTAATCATGATCAACGGTTTCTATTTTTCTATTTGTGACTCAAAATGTTTGTTTACAGATTTATTTTTGAATCACACATAAAAAATTCACTTTAATTGGAGAGCATAACTGAAACACTGTTAAACATAATTTTAGAATAGAAAACACGTTTATAGCTCATGAAATACGTATTTAATTCTTGAATCAAGTAATTACTACTAACTAATTTCTTGATGACAATAGTACTGAAACTTTTGCGGCACATTTTAATGCACGGCAATGCATGTCTGTATAGATCGCGTGAACGCATTTGATCAATGAATTTCTGTAAAAGTATCATATTCGTCAGAGTGATTGGCTGGCCGTAATTCTAGACTTCAACCCAATAGAACATGTCTGGGCAATTGCACCCCTTTTCCCTCCAAGAATCATCCAGAGCAAGAAGGATCAGATCAACTTTTTTAGGAACTCGTAAATTTGCTTTTATCTCAAGTATGAAATAATTAAATTTTGAGTATTATTAAATGTTATGAGATCTGCATAACTGTAACCTGCAATTAACTTTTTGTGTTTGATATTGTAAGCTTTCTTTAGAACTTCCGGCGCCTAGGATTGCCTATGGTCATACATTTGTACCATGAATGTTGTGTGTTTTGCTTCTGTTTTTACTACATTTATATTTGTTTGTACATGATTTATTTAAAATTTATTCTGTAGTTTTTGAAATAATCAACCAAGACGTAAAATTCTCTTAAATTTGAGTGCTGTGTAATTTGCTTCAACTTTACAAATTTTTAAAATGAATGAAAATGGCACCCCACAATGGATATTATGTCTTGACTTGAGGAATTTAGGAATAGTTATGAGAAGGAACTTTTTGTGTTAATGAATTTTAGTACTTGCGAAGGCCAGTTATATTGCTTCACTTTACATTTTTCTTTCTTTTTAAAGAAATATGCAGACTGAGCCACTCTAAAAATTTTTACTTTAAAAAGTAGTACAATTAGTTATTAAAAAAACGGTTCATTTCTATTAAATATGAAGACATGGAACGTGATTTGACTTTAGTTTATGAAAAATAAACAAACAATGCAAAAAATTTATTTAATGTTTTCTGGTTTATTGTAACTAAGGGATCAATCTAGAATTTGTGAATAACTTAAGCTAGCCAGGATGAATAGAAAGTTCCAAGTTTATCAAAACAAAAGACTCAGCGATTTCGTTAATGCACCTTGGTTAGTTGGAATGAAAATTATCATAACATGAGAATAGACCACATCCTAGAATGCGTTCAGACGTATTGTAAAACGTTTTTTTAAAAATGCCATCGGATTCAAAACGAATTACTTCAGTGGCAACTGGCAACTGGCGTACCGATTACGGAGTACCAACAGGGGAAATACCCTTAAACCTCCTCATCTTAATTAATAGATATGCTTTGAATTATAAAAGGCTGCTTTATTGTTAGTATGGAATTAAAGATTAAAGTTTCTAAAATTATTGTATGGTACTCAAAAAAAAAAAAAAATACTATTTAAAAAAAGTAAGATAAAAAATAAAAGAATTTAAAAGTTAAGTTTTAAATTCGGTACAATTAGGGACCAGTTGTCGATGCCATGTGACTATTGTAAAAACGTAAACAACCCCCAACCCGTTGCTTACTGATCACTGATTGGAAGAATTATGCTGAACACGTGGGGAGCCAATAGGAGCATCTGAAAGGTAAAAATGTAAACAAGTCCCCACAAAAAGGCCCATCACAGAACCTGTGATTTTATTTGGTTTTTCATTTTATATTTTTTTATTTGGTTTTCACTTTTATACTTTTTGTTTGATTTTTTCATTTTTATAATTTTTATTTTTATTTTTATAATTTTTATATCTATCATTTTGTTTTTTCCTAACAAAAAAAGGGGTAAAAAGCGAACGAAAAATAAAACCTAACTTAATTACTAGTCGGAAAGTTATAATGAATTTAAAAGCACAACGTAGCAATAAAAAGGGGAATAGAAAAGGAACAGAGTTGCCTCTGCGCCAGTTCTTTAGAATTAAATTTACATTTAGTTTTTAAGCCAAAAGTAATCGTCAGATACGCATTGAGATAACTTCTCAATGAGCAAAGCTCACCCCATTACCTGAACTCGCTTGCGCTTGTTCAGAGTAACAGCCATGGTGTTTCTTAACTTTAGAAAACACTCATAGGAGACATCGTAGACTGCCCGTGGTCTTTTTGGGAACTCTTCACCCCAGGGTGATAGGTTGGCAGTCGACGGATTAACTCATTGCTAATCTGAGGACATTTTTTCAAGAAAATTCTTTGAAATTTTGATTATATAATTAGGAATAGGTTCGACGTCTAGATCACTGTGGATAATCTTACGACGAACGAACCATGGTGCGTCAGCAATCATAGCCAGGTTACTTCAGGCAATTCCAGTTTACGACCCAGCTGAGCGAAGCTGTCAAAGAAAGACCTACAGCGATTCTTACTTATTCAAGAATTGGACTCCTTCCCCGGAGTGAAACGACAGAGGATTGATTGGATTGCTTGCGTGACGTTTTCCTTTTGAAGCTGCTAAAAATAGATCTGTAAAGTGACCACCTAGACACCACACTCAGGGAGTGCTGCACGGGAACTATTTCCCTCTAACCCTTGCTAAGTTGTGCAAATTCCACAGACCACCTGTGTCATCAAACGCCGTTTCTCTTCCTTCTTTTCGTGCCCACCGAGGTGAGAAGCGTTTAAGCGTGAAGAGTTGACCAATTACTAGCCTCACGACGTTCGCTTGAAACCGGTTGAACCAACTTTCAACTCGAAGCGAAGTTTCACTAATTGTAATGCTATTTCTGACGTTTCGCTGTGAAGGGGACGAAAAAATTGTCTTGCCGTGAATCTTCAGCACTTCAAGCCTCGGTGGGAACGAGCCTTAACTGTCTAGCTAGTAAATGTTACTTAGCTTATAAATTTTTAAATTTCTAATTTCTTAATTACCTTTATTTTATTATTATTATTATTTAAATTTAATTGCTTGATACTACCTTAATGTCAAATTTTTCCAGCAATGTTTAAATGCTTAATTTATCTGTAGTAATTTTTTGATGGCACGTGCAATGGACACCTAATTATTTCTTCATACTTTAATTAAATTTAAATTTTTTAATTTTTAATATTAATTATATCATTTAATCTTTATTTTTATTTCTTTTTTCCGGAGTTATTACTCTAGTAATTACATCATGTTGTAATTAATAAAGTTTTTACTTTCTTTAAACTTAACTTAATTATTAACTTCTAGTGCTGCAATTTATATTTTCATTCCTTAACTTTTACTTTTAAATGACAGTTTTGTTGCAAAAGATACTCCTTGAAGAAATGTCCGTTGCCATTGCCATGTCCTTAGACAGGCCTTTCGGTCTATTGGTCTTATACCACATTCAGCCTCTACCAATCTGCACTTTTTGATTTTCCTGCTTCCAGTCTTCCCAGAGTTCGCTACTTCATTTCTTCATTATTATTTTTATGGTTAGTTGCTTTGCTTTTAAATTTCACCAAATATTGCAAAATAATAATAATAACAATCGCTTCTAAATTCAATGAAATGTGGTTGTGCTATTGGGTGAAATAGAAGACATAAAACTAGATAGTGTTTAAATGCTGTTCCTTTACATGCACAAAATATGCAAGTTTTCATAATTTTGAACACCAGTGTAAATACAGGAATGTAAATCGTTATACATGTTTACCATGTTTTTTATTGTGCGTATAGACATTTCATGACAGATAATTAAAAAGTAAGGAAACACGATTTAGAGGGAGAGAACAGAAGCTGATAAAATATTCGTTAATTTTTATATCATGCATTAGAAAATGTCATGATTTTTTCACAACATATTCGAACAACCTTATACATAACAACTCAACTCGAAAGTAAATAAATGATTCATAGTATTCTAATTTTTTTAAATATTATTATTTCCGTACTAATAATTGTAATGACATGAATTAATTAGTGCCTTTTGGCATTTAATCATTCATTCTTAATTAGTAGGCGATGTTTTGAAAACTTTCAGTTACAACATGATATTTGTAAACACAGGGACTAAGATATCATATTGTTAATTTTTCACTTTTTGTATTTTCTAAAGGAATAACCATTACTATCTTTTATATTTTTATACTTCGTATTCTGGCAATATTTTCTAATTCCTTAATTTTTTTTTTAATTTCGCTACATCTTTTCTTATATAATATTATACATATATATAATGGCGTCAGATTATTGAATGAATAAATTTGATGAAAATAGATTTACATTAAAAATATGCATAAATGAAAGTTAGCATAAATACATTTACAAAATATTAACACTAACTATAAAAGGTTGTATGAACACTAAAAATACTTATATAATAAAAATATAAATGGAACAAAAACGGTATTTATAAAAAAATTCAAAATAAAGATTACTAAGCGTGCATATTTAATATCAATTGGATATACTAAATTTTCTATTTAGATAAAATTTAAGAAACGTTCACCGAATTTTGTATGCGTAATAGAAAGAACAAATATTAAGTTTTTAAGATTTTATAAATGAAAAAATAATAATTAATATTAATACAGCATATATTAATGCTGAACATATTTACACTACTTATTGATATTTCAAATATATTCCTATGATATTCATAGTGAAGTAATAGAAATAATTAACTATTCGCTCGCATAGCAAAAATAATAAAGGCATTAGCAAAATTCATTTAATAAAATTATTATGGATATGTTTTATTACGAAACTATTTTCAAGAAACACTTTTTTTTAAATTATTATTCTTAACAGCATATCATTAAAACTTTAATTTTAAATATTTATTCAAAATTTTCGAAATATTTTAACTTAAAATTAACAAGTAATATAAATTTTTTTTTAAAGTCAATTCCTACTTTTTTCACTATATTGCAAAAAGTCCTTTACAAATAAAGTTGAAATTTTCCTCTTACATCTGGCGCCATCTATTATTAGATACATGCAACTTAAATCTAAAAAACTAAAATTAATTATTTAAATTTAATAATGAATTAATATTTGAAAAAAACTGTATTAACATCAAGTGTCATCCACTACAAGTTAAAATATATTTTTAAACTTGAGCGGATGAATAAAAAGTATTTTATGAACGATTGAAAATTTGAGCAAGATATATATAGGGAGAGTGAGAACTAATAGAAGGAATTGAATAAATAAATTCAATTCAATTTATAACCTTATTAAACAATAAATCATGCTTATGCTATTGCGCCTTAATAAAAATAGACGATGATATAGATACTTTTATTTCATTATTTCCTAAATTTATCACAAAAAGATATAAAATTAAAGCTTACCTAACGTCAATAATTAATGTTATATATTTTACTTTAGCTTCGTTGAGAGAGAAAAAAAACCGTTTAAAATTTCAAAAATTAGAATTCAGAATAATGCAAGAAAAAAAAAGTGCGGGAATGATAAATGGTAAAAAAAAACAACAACAATTTATTACCTAAAAACGATTAAAAAAAACTAAAAATATAAGAAAAAAATAGATAAAATAGACAGTTATAAAACAGATCAAGCATATACAAATAAAACAGATGTCTTTAATCGAAAGAGCATTAAAAAAAATAACGTAATTTTATAAACATTCCTCAGATTACGTTTTCAGTGATGCTATAAATTTTTAATGCATACGTCTTCGTATCATTTTAATTTATCCCTGAAATATTATATATCCCACAACTAACGGATGAAAGCCAGTAAAAAATAATATCATGATTTCCTAAAACGAAAACAAATTAAATGTAATATCATGCTATTACTAGAGAATACACGTTTAATAAATATATGTTATCAAGTTTTCCCAAATTCATTATGTTAAAAATATCTTAAATAGCTGCAGTACTTTTCAAGGTCAATTATAGAAAGTGATAATATTATCCAGAGACATAGACACCGTTTTATGCTAGAAAAAGTGATGATGATAACCTGAAAGCGCAAGGTATTGTCTCACGTGCCCATACCAGCTGGTTTCATGTGTCGTAGGACAGCAGACCCCTAGTGCCTGCAAATTATTGCATGACTACAACGTTCTACGTTTCAAGGGCATATAAAATAAAGATAATATACAGAAAAAAAAAAATGTGCACATCTCCTATTCCCTTACATACTGATCCATTTCAGCTTGCATTACTTTAGACACGTTTTTCTTCCTGATCTTTTTCTTTGCATAAATTATTTTTAGATGATGCAAAAAGAGTTCAGTGGTATCTCTTACAGAATTATAATTTATTCTCATTCTTTTTTAAAAAAAATTTATTTTGATATTGAATGTCAGGAGCAGTAGGTCAAGACGAACTGCTGTTTTGATAAGAATGCTGGGGAAATTCTGGATGTCTTCAAAATTATTGCTTCGAACTAAAGTGATAAATACTCAAGATTGATTAAACCATTTTGATGAGTCTAACACTTATTCAAAATAGAAACGTTTTCTTTAAATATGTTTATCCAAATGAAACAATAATTGATACAATTAACTATATACTATGAAAACCATTTATGATAAGTAAGGCACTTTTTGCTGAAATGTATAGAATAATATCAAATGTTATGTATTAAAAATAATTTGAAATTTGATTTATAAATTTCGGAAAAATCATGAGATTTCTTTTTTAGTAGAAGTATTATTATCTCAGCAGACACTACTTCTATGATATTTTTAAATTTACAAAATCTTCAGATATGCTACATTATTCATTTTTCTTCTGCTAACTTATTTATTTCCTTGAAATTTTTTTAACATTAAGCAATATACTTTTAAATGAAATCATATCCGAATTTATAGTTCTAATCAATTAAAATATATATTAGTTTTGCTAGAAAATTTAAATGAGTCTAATAATTAAATTTAAAACTGTCTAATAATTATTGATATTTTGTTATGTATTGCTTTATTCGTAGTATATAAAATTTGATTTCCAATTTTAAAACTTAGATACATTGTAATAGAGGAATATAAAGCCAACTGTAATACAGATCTTAAAACAGAAAAATAAATAGAAGCGTAATTCACATTAATAATATTATTTTACTTAAATGCGGTATGAATAATACAAACATAACTAAGAAAAAAATAACAATCACATATCAAGTATATTTCTTAACTTATTAAGGGTGCAGAAAAAAAAGCTTTATAAAAGAAATAAGAGCTGTATGTATTTTATTACATCACAATCTAAATAAAAGCAAATTACATTAATTGTATGAGATTACGTTCTTTATGTTCAATTTAAACTAGTTAACATAACAGAATTACTTGAATTAATTTCTCTCGAACTTTTTAAATCTGTAGTTTTTCATGCAAAACATCTGCTGAAGAATTGGAGCTTGTGCTTCTAGATATTTCATTATTATGAAATTCATAATTGGTCATCGTCATTTTTTTTCTTACTGTACAAAGTAGTTTTGTGATTTATAGTTTAACTTCATATTTTATTCACTTGAATGATAGTACAGGTGAAGTTATTTTTTTGCGTTTTGCTCATATCTTAATGTATTTAAAAAAAATTTTTGATTAGATAAATTTTTATTTAAATTATTTTTATTTTTAATTTAAATTACTTTTATTTAATTATTTACTATTATTTTTTTTAGTTTTCTTCCATTTATGGAATAATAATGCAGACCTCAATTGGTTCTAATTCAACTTGAAAGAGCTATCTCAAATGAAGTGTGTATATATTAAACGTTTTATTACTTTTTTTTTTTTTTTTTTTTAATATGTAAAGGTCCCTTTCGCATTAATTAGTTCGAGACCCTAGTTTGGTATTAAAATGGCACTGAATTCAAGGGCGAAATGTAATTTAAGAAACATATATCATAGATCATGCAAACGTAATAATGACCAAAAACGGGCTTAAAATGGAAAAGATTTTTAAGAGAAATTTTCACCGGTTCAAATATTTAGTATTTCATTAATAGAGTTTTAAACAGAAGCAAATGGTATTCATGAAGTTTTCAGGCCTCTCGCGTACTGGAAATATTTTTTGTTTGTTGATTGAACAGTTCAGATACTAAAAAGTGTCTTGTACTCCTCAAACATAGCGGTCCTTACCCTAGTCTTAGATAGTGATGTGTAAATACGACACTTAATCTATGATTCTCAAGGATATCATAAAGGATATCAGAAAACTTATAGGGCAGTTTTGTTATAATCTTTACAATTGTTAATCAATTTGCAAAATCAAGTGCGTCTACTTAGCTTATCAGTACTATTTTTCGGTAAATATTAGAACTTGAAATCGGGAATAGGACATATGTTTTCATAATTAATTTTGGAAACAAAAATTTTGCAATATTAACAGAATGAACGCAAATATTTTACCATTTATAAAAACACAATTTGAATACAGAAGAATACAATTTGAATATTTTGATAATTAAATATTTAAGATTTCAATAGAATTTTTAAATAAAAATTATTATTTAAAGTAATTTCAGTAAAAATAATTTCAATAAATTTATTTAAGGTAAATTCTATATAATTCTTACCAGAGATACTTTTCATTGAAATTTTTAAGGAAAGATTGGAATAAATTTTTAATATCTCTCGAAAAATTAATTTGAAATTTTACTAATTAAAATAAATTTTATTTAATTAATTTAATTAGAAAAATAATAAAATAGTAAACAACAAGTTTTGTATAATTTATACTAGAGAATCCTCAAACCCAAAGAAAGGAAAAATAAACGAACAAATAATAACTCCTTATATGTGTTTCATTTTCATATAAAATATGAAAGTTTTTTTTTTATTTTAAACCTTTCGTTCAGAATAAGTCAAAATAAAAATACACAAAGAAGAATAAAAATAAATTTTGTTATAATTTTTAAAATAAATTTTGTTTTATTTTACTACAAATAAAAATACATTTATCTAAAAGGGGATACTCTTAAAATTCTAAAATCGATATGATGTTCTTGGTACCAACTATGACGCTCAAAATTTTAGTAGCTCATCAAATCTCCTCTATTAATATTCGATAGCACTACTGCAATCAATAACCTGATTTTCATTAATTGAAATGTTAATGGAATTAAGAATTAGTTACTCAACTACTTACTTATTACTACTACTTATTGGTTACTCAACCAACTCAAAAATTGCTCCAGTACCATAGCCCTCAACTAATAGCATTGAAATCTATCTTCGCCCAGGTGACAGTATCAAAATCAAAAATTATGCCCTCTATTAATAAGATGGAGAGACTGCCATTTCCAATGACGAAATATAATGCATCATGAAATTAAAATCTAGTCCACCTCATTTGAAAATTCAACAATAATTCTTTCGCAAAGAAACGGTTATAACACCACAATAGCAAACATTTATTTTTCTTCCCTATTTAATATAATATTAACAACGGAATTGAAAATAAATAATACCAATAATCACAAATTCCCAATAGATATCCATCGACTAATTGCAATCAAGAACAGCATCCGCAAAAGATGACAGAAAACTCGCTACCCCTACAAAAACAGTACGAATATACTTCAAAACAAAATCAAGATAGAAATCAATTTAATTAATAATTGCAGATGGAAAGAATTCCTATCGGTATTAAATCTCGATGATAATTCCCTATATTTCATTAATAGGTATTATACTAAGAAAAATAATAGATTCTTTCTCTACTGGAAACAAGTAGATCTTCACCCTTCGATAAAGCCAACATCTTCACACAAAATTTTGTAGATTCCTTTTAAAAACAAATAAGGAACCATACGACGTCTGCCACAGCGAAGTCGTAGAAAAGTAGATTGCAGATTTTTTTTCAAAATACAAACTAATTTCATATTCTTCTATTCTGCAATCCTAGTGATGAAGACTCGACGTCAAAAAATTCAGAGGTCAAGATAAAAAAATTCTTCAGTGGCTTCCAATACAAGTCATCCCAATTTAACAAAATTGTTCAATAAGTAACTGGTTTATCATAACATTCCTTCGTCACGGAAACATATTATTATCAAGATGATCACTAAACTATGTAAACATCACAAATTTCCACAAAAGTTTAGCTATAAGTCTCCTAACTTGTGTTGCAAAGATTTTTGAAAAACTCATTCAAAATAGAATTTATTTTTTCTATATTCACAGCAATATATTTCCAAGCAGAGCAATTAGATTCTGACCCCTCATTCATTAACTAATAAGAGTAACCAATATTATCATCGAAAGCATAAATATTATAATATTAACTGGTTAACTGGGGACGTTTTCTTTGATGTGACAAAAGCTTTTGATCGATTGTGGCGTGATAAAATAATAATATAATAATAATAATAATAATAATAAATAATGTATATAAACTGAATTTAAAAATTAAATCAAATTTCCAGTTTATATCAACTCTTATCAATTGGAGATTCTGTATAACAGAACTTTTTTAAGTGTGCGTGAAGGGAGTCCTATTCCACATTGATCAAATTAAGTCATATACAGCTCAAGATAGCCTACTCAGATCAATTTTATACAATATTTTAACATGTGATTTGCCACAAGTATAATATAGGAGTTCTGCTATATTTGCTGATGAATCTGCCGCTGTGGTATAGAGTACTTGCTATTTGTGACAAGAACTCTACAATTTCTGAACACCCTGCAAAATAAATTAACTCTTTCTAGAATTGCTATCGATAAAGAAAAAAAGTAAAGCAGCCATATTCAGAAAAGAAAACGCTAAGACCTCCTGTGATAATATCTATCTATTTGACGAACCAATTGACTAGCTAAATGAAGTAAAATAACCTCGGCCTTGTCATCGACAAAAAACATACTTTGAATAGCCATACTCAACAGATCAAAATAAAATGTTGAAATAAACAGAACCTGAGCCTCCCACTTATCGTAAGATATTTCCCACTCTGACTTCAAAGCAAAAATCCTTCTTTTACAAGCAAGTCACTCATTCTATATGTTGTCCCTATCTGTGGACTTGCTTGTAAATCAAACAAGCATAAAATCCAAATTCTTAAGAACAAAATTCTGCGTATCATTACGGGAACTCTATGATTTATCCATAACGATGTTCTTCACAAAGATTTAAAAGTTGAAATAATTGAAAATAATAAATGAAACTATCTAGGAGACTATTTATTGAGATGCAATATCACGAAAATAATGTTATAAAAGCCCAGCTCTCTTTGCACACAATGAAAGAATTCAGTATTCTACAACTAAATGAACTGCAGATCTGAAACCTTCTTTAAATTTCATACGAAAGTAACGCCATTCATATTTTATTTATTAATACGAATCTTCATTTGTACAACCAAGAAATTCTTCAATTTTTCATTCTCCCAAACCCCTCCAGATGAATTAGAAGCAAAACAGAATTTCTCCTCCATTCATTATCCAGTGCAGTTTTATACTAGCATATAATTCCGCTCTTCCTTTTTTAAAATTCTTATTTTCCTTTGCCCTAAAATTTGCTAAATCCAATCTTTTTTATTCCTGCCTAAACGTTGCTACAATTTTTATTCATTTTGATATTGAATTGATGAGCATTACTGGCTCAGAACTTGATCATCTCATCCAATCTCTTTAGTTATGAAAAGAATAATCATATACTTATGAGTCAATCTACAGGTAATTCAGTGTGTTAATGAATTATGTCAAAGCAACATAATTTCTAAAATTTTTGCTCTACGTCACAAGGATTTTTGAGTTCCCACACGAGTACTTAAATTGTGGGATATACACTAAAAAAATAACTCATCAAGGAAAAGTCATTTGATAGAAGTATTTTTGATCCAACAAGTAACCTACTAAATTTTTGAGGCTAAGTAAACGAATAGCTGGAGCTCTAGAGCTTTCAGATGGTGTGCAAAAGAGAAGTTTGATTTTCTGTTCTAGAGCATAACTCCCATTTGAGTTTTTTTTTCTTCCACGTATTAATACAGGATCTCGCATATGGCATAGTGTAAGCATAAGCCATCATTTGGGGTATAGGAAGCAAGATGATCAAATCGAAGCATCGCTCAATAATTACTTCGGAGTGATGCCTCTATTCAAAGTAAGCAATTTAGTGGTAAAAACACTTATAGGTGATTCAAACTGTGGTAGTTCGATCCTTTTTTCTGTTTTCCTTCCCTTTTATTTTTGTGTACGCACTTTAAAAATCGTGACTTCATGTCATCTAGTCGCAAATTATAATCCTTAAATTTTTGTTAAGAAACTAAACTTTTAAATTTTTAAATTTGTTTTAATTAGAGCTGTTTTTGAAGACAAGCAAAGAACCTCTAATTGTTTCCAATTTCAATTTAATTCTTATAATTTCCTATTCCCAATAAATTTTTAATGAAAGGGATGATTCATTCAAATTCATTTTTCAGTTGTTTCGGGTTTGTTTGATCCGAAACCTTACCGACGGTAGTAAAATACTAGAGTTTTTGCATACCGTACTTAAAATACCGTATTTTTATAATACGGTATTTTTTTTCCTAGCGCGCATGTTCATAGGAAACATTATTACAGATACGCATGCGCAATTTCCTATGAGCATGCGAGCTAGGGAGAAAAAAATACCGTATTATAAAAATACGGCATGCAAAAACTCTCTACTATGAGTCACTGAGTGAGTCAATGACATGAGCTTGGTTTTGACTTGAGGGACGATGACCAACGAAGAAGTGTCTGGAGATTTTTAAGATAGCAAGAGGATACTAATTGACTATCGTCTACACCAGGGGTCTCCAAACTTTCCAGCCTTAGGGCCGTATTGTTTACTCCAGTAAGTACCAAGGGCCAATATCGTTTTAATTTTTCTGCCATTATCTATAATTTCTAGACTAGTCGCCGAGTACGCGCTCTGCACGAGCATAGGCTTGTTAAATTCGCTGGTTCAATTACTACAATCTCTTTTAATAATTGGTACAAGTAAAAATTGATCAACAACTACAAAATATTGTCAGTGAAAAATCACAATTACATAAATCTCATTAATATTTTTTTTTCACAAGTGGATACCCCGCGGTTTCCTTCGCGTTAATTTAGCTTTTCTGTTCCTGAGGGATTTTCAGGATAAAAATCATATGTTTGATTCCGGATATATACATTCTAAACATCGATATACATACATATGCGATACTCTTTACCCCAACATAACTACAGAGGGTAACCGCGGGATGTTCACTAGTTTATAATGTTAGTGGGATTCATTTCAATTATTTGTTAATTGTTATGCTTAAGTTAAATTTTCTGCACATTATACTTATCATCTAACTTTACCCTAGCAAGTCCATAAAACCGAGTTATTATCATACTGAGTTTTTCTTATCCGACTTATTACAGCAACAATAAGCTATTCGCTGTCGCGGGCCGTAGTTTGGAGACCCCTGGCCTACACCACAACACTATAATCAGAAGTTATAATCTTGGGTGTCATTGCATTTGAAAAGAGGATTCCTATGTTTGCCATCTGTGATATTTTAACAATATGGCGGTGCCTCGAGGATTTTCTACGTTGTATTGCTCTTTCCGATTGTGCATTTGCGTGACACTTCCAAGATTGCATTTCAACAGAATGATTCTCGGCCTTACATAGCTATCATTTCTACTGGTTGTTTTTGTAATTTTTAAGTAATTCACTGGCTATTTAAATCACCAGACCTCTCAGAGATCCAATATAGCACCTTTGGAGTCTGATAAGCTGCCCCTTCTTATCGTTCTCGCCAATCTAATTCGAAAATCACAAAACGTGGGGCATAGAATCTCCCTAAGGGCATATGCCAAATCTAGAAATTATAACTGAAGTGGATAATAAGAGACATAGCCATATTCATTGGTCTATTTTTATAGATATATCTCCTTAACAATTTATTCAATTCCTCTGCGAATTTAATCATTTCCTTTTCAATACATTTAAATAAGATATGGTTTTTCATCCTATTTGGATATTTCTTTTCTGCCTCCGTCGGTTTTTTTTTCTTATAATGTATGTTTCAAATGTAAGCAATTAAAATATGCTAAAAAATTTATAAGAAATTAATAGCTGATATGAATAAGTGCTAAACTTTACTACTTTATAGTACTTCTTTTTGTTACATATTAATTAACTTTTCTTTTCATCTCCAGAACATGCATCCGAAATATTTAGTCCCAATAAAATTCTTACCAAATCAAATAAAAAGAACCATCACAAAAAAGTAATCTTGTGTACAGCATAACCAAACAATAGCGAAATTAACATAAATACCATCAAATAACCATGTTTTTGTCTTAGGAATATAGAAATGCTCTAGAATTTTATGATATTACGAGGTCACACACACACATAAAATATTAAAGTAAAACAATTTATAAAATGATAATATAATTTAAGTTTGATTATTAGATCAATTAAGTATATTCATGAAACATAGAAAAATTCAAGAAAGTTGTTTATATAAAACTTCAAATTATATTATCATTAAAAGTTAATGAATGCAGTCAGACTTGCTATCATACGATTTGAAATAATATTATCATAAAAAGTTAATAAATGTAAATGACAATATTGTCAACACACAACTAAAAATAATATCACCATAAGAAGTAAATATATACAAATGTAGAATGATTAACATACGATTAAAATAATGTAGATTAAAACTAATTTCATTTATATAAACAATATTTGATTATTTATATAATGTTACAATGTTTCATTGAATCAGTCAATAATAGTTAGTAACTAGCTGCAACCTCTTTTTGGTGAAATCTGAGATACTTCGTTACAAATGTGTTTGTAATAGTAAAACAACGTGCTCGGGACAACACAGGGAAACCTCTCATAATCCTGTCGATGGGCATCAAGCTGCTTCCACGACTTTTAAAAAAAAAATTTACAAGATTTTTTATATATGCCATTCCCCTTTTTTCTGGAAGGCAAATGATTCCCTTCGGCGCAAGGTCAGATAACTCTATTGTAAACAACATCAACAGCCTATTCCAGGAGAGAAAATCGTAACTACCATTTTCTTTTTGTAGATTCCAGGACTCAATCTCAAGACTGATTTTTTTCTCCCTAGCTCGTTAGTTCCCCCCTTTAATTTCTAAGTAGTCTTCTCCTTCTCAAAGTAATCCTTCTGTCTTACTTCCATCTCTATCTTCCAAGAAATCCTGCCCTCATTTCCGATTACTGGTTGAATTCAATACTTAGAATCCTCCCACAAGACTATATATACACATATATATGTATATGTGTGTGTGTATGTGTGTGTGTGTGTCTGTCTGTGTGTGTGTCATATTTCGCCGAAGAAGTTTAAAGTACAGGTATGGCGACATGCTTTTGGAGGTCAAGAGTTGTCTTCTCACGCATAAAGAATCATCTGCTGAATCTTTAGATAGATTACCAAAGTCACATACATATCTCTCAAGTCATTGCTTTTGCCTTTTCGACAGGTATCCGTAATCATAAATATGGTTTTCTATCCATCCCTGGGTGGTTAACATGGTAAGAATTAGGATACTTTGCCGAGGTGACCTTAGGTGTAATATGATCTCAGTCCAGCTGCATCCATTGTTAAACAAGCTTTATCCAGCATCCACAAAACGCCCTCAACTGGTCGTTGCCAATTTATCATTCACTTCTATAAAGGGAATGGCATTTGATATTTTATTTCCGTCTAAAAACAAACCGCAGCCAACTACGATCATAGAGTAACAATGACAGAAAGCATCATTAATTTAATTTTTAACGAACTCGCATTCACAAAGGGGGGGGGGGCAGAATTTTCCAACTCTTACACTATGTACTATAAACATTCAGAACCACTTCGGGTATGATATATATAGAAATTAATCACATTAAGCACAAAAATGTTATAAAATAAAATAAAGTAAATTTGAACATTAAAAAGGAAAAAAAAACATTAAAAAATAATTTTAAATACATGTCATTACGAAACATAATTTATCGAATGTTTGTTTTTCATTGGTTATAATTTCTTTATTAATACAAGCAATTAAAACTATCAAAACTTTTAAGTTGAGTTTCATGTTTGGCTCAAATGATTTTCAGAGACATTAGTATGCACCTAAATAATCATTTAATTTTCTAACAAAGATAGATTGATTTGTTGAAACAATACCTTATCAATGTATTTTTTTTTAGATTTATATGCCTTAACTATAAAGAAGTTGAGATTAAAATGTTGCTTTAACATTTGTTTATTCCCTTAATAAATATCTTAAAATTACTTTAATACATCTATTAGTAGCATTCACTAATTTAAGTAAAAAAAAAAAAGTGAAATAATTGAGGTGGTCAAAATTAGATTACGAATAATATCCCCTCATGTACTCGCCTTGTATTTCTTAAGAACATCACAAGCCGACTAGTTTTTTGTAGAAACCAGTTATTGGTTTCTTTCTTTTTATTCAGTTTGTGTATAGCTACGCTGTTAAAAAAAGTGTGTCAAATGCGTCAGATAGTATATATTTCGCTGAACAAAAGCAAGTTACTCCACTACGTCAATATGCTAATAGTAAGTGCGCAGTTGCCACAGAAAACTGGCCCCCACTCAAAAGGGCGTAGCAAATTCTTTTGGTCACTTTCCCTGCCGCAGGAAATGTGTGTTACGTCACACAAACAACGGTGACGCGCCAAAATGATTCCCATCCAGGATTCATAAAAAGAAAGAATAAAAAATCTGTTTTCATATAAGTATGCGTGTTGATTACTCTACACAAGGTCACAATTTAAGCTTCTCGCTCAGGTTCAAAGACTTGAAGCGACTGACCCTGGGTTGTCTGAAAAGGGCCAAGGCCATTCTCTGGATAATAAGAAGGGGTGGAGATGACCAAATTCCTCATCCGGATCAGATGAGTGACCTGTCAAGGACTATAATTCCGATAATTTTTAAACAAATTGTTTTTCTAGATTAATCTCTTACTTACCATTCAAATGAACTGAATAAAATTACGTCGTCATTCGCAAAGTGCTATAAATACATTGAATTAGAGTTTCTCACATATTATTTTTTTAAGAAAAAAAGATTATTGATAACTCAATTATTGTTATTTTTAAAGTAAAATGAGTGTAATATTTTTGTAATTTTAAGGAAGATTGGGTAAGATTTGTAAAGTGAATTATTTACATTATTACTTTTCTACAATATTTTATTGAATAAATAGCAGATACAATTTACTGCAATATGAATCATTATATATTCTACCTTCAAAAAGTTTGATTTTCTTAAATCGTTAAAACCTATATAACAGCATATTAGTTAAAAGGAAACAATAAACAAAAAAAAAATTAATTAAAATGCTAATATGAATTATTTTATCAATTCCGTTCTCTTACAAATTGCACTATAAAAAGACAAATTATACAGTTATAAAATACTAATTTGAATCGTTCGTAAGGTTTTTGCCATTCACTAGTATTGCAAGCACACGCATGCCCTTTTTCTTTTATGTTGATTTAAATTAGTATACGCTAATGTTTTAACGTGCTGTTTATGTATACCATGCTTCATTTAGACTAAAATAAAGCATTGAATTTAAGGATAAAAATATTAGTGAATAAAATACAACATGTTAATTTAACTATGAATATTTTTATATGACATTAAGCCTTTGTTTAAGTTTTCACTATACGTGTCGCTTATAATAGTTTAATTAGCATGAATTTTTGAATTGATTAATTCATACGATCTTGCTAAGAATCGTTTTAAGCTGAAGACCCTATTGCAGTTGAGAACGAAAAAAAAATAATTGAAGTAAAATGCCCAAAGAAAAATAATTACCTAAAAAAAGATTTGATGGAATGAAAAAGAAATTTAAGTTTAGTATGAATGCGCGAAATTGTAAACAAATATTTTCAAAACTATTTCCAGTCGTAATTTGAAATAATATTTGATGTCTTTATTGAATAAGTTTCATTTACTTTAGCTCTTAAAGTTGATAAGAAAGTAAAATGGTTTTTTAAAAACATAACTTGCACTGTAATTAATTAAAGCCATTAAAGAGAACCAAATATATTTCAACTGCTTTTATGCTCTTTTTACTCTTTAATCTCCAGAAAATAAGACTATTTTTATCTTGTTAAATAAAAAAATCATCTAATATTTTTCTCTAGTGACACCAAAAGAGAAAACGTTAATTATCGATTACACGTGTCCCTAGAACGTTTCATGTCATGTGTCCGAAAACACGTGCGAAGTGTGTGTGAATTCACCTTCACTACTACACATTATCGTATGCTTTCAAAAATGAGTTTCTCTCGGTCTCAGGCAAGGTAACGGGTTTATTGTACTAAGAAACTGTTTTCTTTCTTAGAAAGATAACCATATGTATATAGTGTCTCTGCTTTAGAATTAGAAATTTTATTTGCAGAAATTGTAATTAAGATATTCGTAAGCACATATTACATTAAAAAAAAAAAGGATTAAATTATTAGGATTTATTTTAGATTTTCGGATTTTCACTAGAATTTCTTACGAAACTGTGATTTCAAGCATATTGATAAAATATTTTAGAATTTTAATATTTAATAAGTTCTGGTTCACTGACTGCATATTTGAATATCTTTTGACTAAAAATATGATTCTAAGAAAATGATTTCTTTTTCTCAGAATTTTTCCAGAAAAGTAGAACGTTAATGGAAATCGATTTAGTGCGTATGCAAAAATACACCAAATTTGTATTAATTTTTATTAAATAAATTACAATTTCAATGACTTATTACTCCATAACATTATTTTTATATCCTTTATATTTTCATCAACTCCATAAATAAAAATAAAGCTTTTACATTAAATTATTAAATAATATTTGATATAATTTTTATTTAAAAAATTTACCTCGATCCAAATAAAAATGTTTTTGTTTTTGAAAAATTTTAGGTACTTTGTTAAATAAAATATTTTAAATCTGAATATTTTCAAAATAATTTATATAGTTTAATATTTTTTAAGGTTTACAAAATTAAGCAAATTCCATACTTCTTTTATTAGCTAGTATAGCTATTCAGAATAATTTATAATCACAAATCACTCTTTTTTTCGGGATTATTATGATGAGTAAAACCTATTTAAATTAAATTAAAGCATAATGAACTAATTTATACAAATTTTTTGCATTTCTAATATTGAATGAATAAAATATACAAAGGAAATAAAAGTAAACATAATTATTAACATTATAGTTAAAAATAATGTTTTTTAATGCACTGGCGAACTAAACTTTAAGAACATTACTATTTTTATTGGTTACAGTTTCTTGTGTGTTGTTGTTGAAAATTTCGAGCATGAATTATGACATTATAAAGGATCTGATATCGCATATAAAAGCTGTTGAGAAAAACATCAAATGATTCTTCATTGCAGCTTATAGAAAATTAATATTATAAATAATTTATATGATTTTATGATAGAATGAAATGTTAAAGGAATGTAGCTATTTATATCGTAATTTTTCTAGCTAGTTTAAAAAATATTCTAAACAAAGGGTATAATAGCTGTGTGATGAGTTTCATGAAGAAAACGGCTTCATAACCGATTTAATTAATTTTTTTTTTTTTTTATTTTATCTCATGGCATATTTAAACGTACAGTTAAACTACCATGGCATATTTAAACTGTGATGATGAAAGAAGCGTATTTTTTAAAATTTATTTAAGAAAATCGAGTTATTAATATGTATAATAAAAGTGTATTATTAAAATTCTTATGTTCATTTTTCCTTTTAGTGCATTTTAACGTTTGATAAGATATTGAGCTTGAGAGGACTTTTAAAATATTTTTTCCAACTTAAAATTTTTATCAAATATATACTTAAACTTCTGGAAAGATTTCAGTCGAGACGGAATTATTATTCGGTATTTCACGTTTAAAAACAATCAAAATCAAACTTTCAAATACAAGCTAATTCGTGATCTTTAAAGATATTCGCATCAAAATTAGTTTCTCCCATATTTAACCAGTATATCTCGGCACAATAGTTGAAAATTAGAAGCTTTATTATTTTAAAACTAAATCATCACTAGGAAGTTGCCACTGAAAATTATTTAGGTAAGCAGACTTCGCAGATTACGATGTTAAATTGGATTGTTCATTCACCGCCCTTATATGTTATTTTTATATGCGCCTTCATTGAGACTCTGCTTAAAGAAGTGCAAAAAGCACTAAAAAGAAGACAAGGACTATAGAGAAAATGAGGAACGTATTCTTTACTTTCTTTCATCTTCAGTAGCGATTTGGTTGGGGCAACGACATGAATTATCCATTGATTGTCAATGAAATCCATCGACACAGCAGCAGTAGAGCTATATATTTTCTGATATTAGCCAGTGCAAGGGGTGCTAGATATCATAATCTCCCCCTCTTATATGTATTGTATGTATAATTGAACTAAATGAGTTGTTGACATAAAATATTATATAAATGTCTTGCTGTGCTCGATAATTCGATGTACACTGGTGTCCAAAAGTTAAGCATAAATCGTAAAATGCGAAAAACATGGAGTAAATATTCGTAAAATTATTCCAAATTTCTTGCAGATATTAATTGGGTGAAGAAGAAACATTGGGTTTATGCAAAACTTTTCAGTCGACTACGTCCTGCGCGAAACACCTGCGCATGTCGGAACGCAGAGAAACCGATTCACGCAGCATAGGCAGTTCAGACAAGTTTCGTGCAACTGCTGTGCGAAGGAACGTTGTTAACCATCAAACAAGGTGAATGATGGCACAAAGACGCCAATTGGACATGTTTGCGAAAGGAAGAATCGTTGGAATGCTGGATCGATCACAAACCGAAGTGTCTCGAATTTTGAATGTGGACCAGTCTGTGATCTCAAGATTGTGGCAGAGGTTTCAAAGAACGGGAGATGTTACCCGACAACCAGTATCAGGGCGACCAAGAGTCACAACCCCTAGACCGATATCTGGTAATAAGTGCTCGACGTCAGAGGGGCAGTACTGCCAGAGCACTGGGTTCGGCGCTCACAGTCGCCACAGGAATACGAATTTCGGGACAAACTGCTTACAAGACTCAGTCATGCTGGCCTGTATGCTAGAAGACTAGCAGTTTGCATTCCCCCTCACGTCTGCGCATAAACGGTTTGAACTGGAGTTTGAAACATCAACATTGGAATGTGGGAGAGTGGGCCAATGTGATGTTCAGTGACGAGTCCCGGTTTAGTCTGAGTAGTGATTCTCGTCGGGTAACGATATGGAGAGAACGTGGAACACGTTTTGAACCAAGAAACATAACGGAAAGACATCATTTTCCATCAAGGGGGTAATGGTATGGGCAGGCATCATGATGGACTGCCGCACAGACCTCCATTTCTTTGACACGGGGTCTGTGACTGGTCAAAGATACACAGACGAAGTTCTTGAGCCTTATGTTCGCTTGTTTCGAGGTGCTGTCGGTCCTGACTTCATATTCATGGAAGATAAAGCGCCATGTCACCGATCGGTGCTGGTTGATGACTTCCTTGAAACGGAAAACATCCAGCGCATGTCGTGGCCTACGAACTCCCCTGATTTAAATTCTATCGAGCATGTATGGGATATGCTCGGGAGACAAATTGCAGCCCTTTCGCACCCACCAAGCTCCGTTACAGAACTGAAGAGAGCTCCCCAAGAAGCTTGGAACCGTTTGAGCCCAGAACTCATTCATCATCTCATAGCAAGTATGGTAACTCGCTGTGCAGCGTGCCTGGCTGTCAGAGGTGACCACACGCCTTATTAAACTGCAGCATCAGTATTTTAATTTTCATTTTTTCTTTCATTTTCTTTAAAGTGTGAGCCCTTGCTATGCTCAGTTTTCTTTCAATCTACTACTTTGGATAATAAAATTAATTAGTATCGTTCTTTTGATTTGCTTTCTTATTTTATAACTCTTTTACACTCACATATCACGTTTCCCGCCATTCTGATTTACAGTTCCTTCTTTATTCACATAATTATCAATTATGCTTAACTTTTGGACACTAGTGTAAATTCCAATGAATGCATTTAGGGTACTAAAAGAATAGGTACTACAAATGTTTTAATCGATTTGGGATTTATTCAAAAGGATTTTAAAAAAAAAAATTATTGTATGATTTTTTTATTCATTTTTAACAACTAGGCGCATAGTTAGGAAAAAATTCGTAATTTAAAATTAGACAAAAAAAAAAATTGAACTTTCTATTCAATTAAGACAATCTCTAGAAAACGAAAGTTTTGTAGTTTATTGTCAGAAATTGACAGCCTCTCAGTAATTATTTTATGCATAATTTTTAGGAACCTATCTAGGCCAGAAGTGTGAAAATTAAGAGAAAATTAAAATTAAAATTAATTATAAAATCTATCATTCTGAATAAACATTTTGAATACTTATATCATCAGTATACTTTTACCATGTGACGCGGTTGAGAAATACTTGATTTTTGGTGCAGTTAAATGTGCCATATTGGAAATTATATTTTTGGTGCTTAAGATTCATAGGAATTATTCGTAATAGTTCAGTAAAATTCATATAAATCATAAATTTTCACTGAAGAAAATTTTATTTTAAATTTTAAAGATTATGAATTATGTACTCTTTCCATGCCGTCGAAAATACAAAACTTGCTTCTGTATAACGAATAATATTGAATAATAACACAATATTCAATACAGCATGATTTTTATATCGAATAACAGACTCGTTCTTCAATTTTGCTCATTTTTTTATGAATATTGTATTTTTATCCTTGATTGTCCTTGAACTATTCATTAAATTCAAGTTTGAAATTTGACCTTCTGAAAATATCTATTCAATCTATCCATATCTATTTTCAGCTGAATATAAAAAATTTTCAAAATATCAAAACAAAACATGGTTGTTTGTTGAAGTCAAAAAATCTTATAAGTTATCATGTTGAAAAAAATAAAAATATATAACTATTTGCAAATCAGATAAAAGTTTTTTTTAACAGTTTTATTTTTAAAAAATGTCTTGATAAACGTGAATTTGGATTTTAGATTTCACTTTTTATCATAAACTGTCCCTTGTAATAGAGAAAATGTAATGTTGAAATTAAAAAGAGTATATTTTAAGTGTCAGATGACATAACACTGGAATTAAATGCTTAATCATAACAAAAGGTTTCTAATGATACTTTTGGTGTTTTTAGAAAAGAAAACAGGCTTTACTTAAGAAAATTGACATAAAAAAATTCATTAAATATTTGATTGTTAAAGTAGTTATTGCTAAGGTAGTTAGGGACATGACAGTTAGAATCATCAAAACCAATATTTTGGTTTCAAAATTAGTTTGAACATAATTAAATGCAGGAAATTATTTACCTGAAATATACATTTCTATTTTGTTATTGTGAAATCTAATGTATTTTTTACTAATTAAAACTAAAGAAATTATTTTAGATGAAATTTTAAAAATGATCTCTTTATCCATCTGTCAATACCAAGTTTCGAGGCACTTTTTTTTTTTGCAATGAAATATAAAAGTGAATAAATAAAATGAATTAACACCAAAGTTCGGATGATAGAATAATGAGTGAATTGTAAGAACACAGGAAACACAGCAATCTCAAGTGCAAATTGTTGGACACTAAATGTAACTCAGCTTTTGAAAGCAGTTTCAAGATTCTGAATTAGTAAGAGAAAGCCTGGACAATGTCACCCAAGAACCACGAAGGCAAATGAAGATCGACATTTGTCCATCACAGAAAAAAACTTAATAAAAGTTAAATAAGTTTTCCTTTGTCCAATTACTTTTATACTGCCACAGAAAATCGAGTTTCAAGAGTTATTTTTTTTTCTAGAAAGCTGCACAAAGAGATATGTTTGTAAGAAAGGTTGCTGTTTGCATCTCGTTACATTCTGCGCACTGAACAGCTTCTTTAGCATGATGCAAAACAAAAACCAAACCGGTTTTGAACCAGAGATCAGTGAGAAGACATTCTTTTCACTGAAGTATTCCCGTTAAACCTAATAACAGATTCTTTGTTCGACTAGAAAGAACCAAGGACACTTTATTTGTCTTCCAACTTAAGAAAATTGGTAATAATGGCGGAGAAGATTTGATAGCTTGAACAGACATTATGTTAAATGGCCGCACAGTCCTTCATGTGTTTTTCTGTGGCTCAGTGACTTCTGTGAAATATAGGGATGAGATGTTGGAGTTCTTTCCCTCTTTCCAGGAATATTATTAGTCTGGGTATCATTCTAATCAGCGACAACGCAAGACCACACAGGGTTCATCTGAATGATGGATTTCTTGAAAGTTAAGACATTCGTCTGATGGACTGGCCAGCCAGATCTCCATTCTAAATCTTAAAAAATTTGCCCGAGACTCTCTTGTGTTTGTAACTGCAACTCGCCTTTCACGTCACAGAATCATACAGAACCTAAAAATAACGTTTCTGGAGGAGAACTGTATTCTTCCACAAGGACTCACAAACTGTTTGATTTCTAGTATGAATTCACGTTGCGTAAGCTTGATATCTGTCTAATTGGATAGACAGAAAACAGAGGAATCCGTAACTTCTATTGGCCATTTTTTGTATTCGATATTTTAAACTCTGTTCTAAAATTGTGCTGTGTGCTGAGAAGCCTTACGAACGATCATAAGTATGTACAATAATTGTTATGTAATAATCTAATTTCATTAAAAGCTGATCTATTCTGGAGATAATGGATCTAAATTAAAATTATCTTACATTTGAACACCGTGTCTTCTCCTATCTAACAGCTGAAAAGTGTTCTAACAAAGAGTAGCTTAAATTTGCCATTCACTATGTCATTTATTACATCCCAATGCAGATAGAAGGTTATTTGTTAGAGAGGATCATATGCCTCTTAAATTACTTTTCAGTATCGTGGTATTTTGCCTTTCAGTATCATGGTATTCTATGAAATTATCCGATTTTTATTGCTCGTTCTATTCCAAGTATTTCAATTTGACGTACGGATGCAATGCTATTTTCAACATAACCTTTGTATCCACGTATATTATTTGTAAATGTATTTTTGTACATCCAATTAATTTCATTACCAGCAGTAGCTAAAACCATTATCAACCTCATTTTTTTCTGCCAGCTTTTTATATTGCATCATGGATAAATCATCGATTAATTGATGTTAAAAAACATTTTTTTTTTATGTGTAGGCAAGTTACTATATAATTGAAATAAAAAAGATTTCTATATTCAAAATTTATTTTCATTATAAAGTTTATTGCTGCAATTTTATTTTCTATATTTTAATATACATTGGATCACTTGAATTCTTTGAGTTGTTTTTACAAAATCTGACTCAAATCGTTTTAATGATGTATGAAATAACTACTGTAATATAATCACAAAAACGATTTTTTAACAGTCACATATCAATGACGTCATTTATTAGAATGATATCGAGCCTAATCGCATCCTTGGTAAGAGAGAAAAATCTCCAACATCTCATCCCTCTCATCCCTACATTTCACAGCAGTAACTGAGCATCTCAAAAGACATGAAGTACTGTGCGGCCATTTAACATAATGTCTGTTCAAGCCATCAAATCTCCACTGCCATTACTACTAATTTTCTTAGGTTTGAAGACAAATAGCATGTCCTTGGTTCTTTCTAGGTGAACAGAGGATCAATTATTTAGGTTTAACGTGGGTTCTTTAGTGAATAGAATGTTTCCTTACTGAACTCTAATCCAAATACGATTTTTTTGCATCATGTTAAAGAAGCTGTCCGGTGCGCAGAATGTAACGAGATGCAAAACAGCAGCCTTTCTTATAAACAGATCTCTTTAGTGCAGCTTTCTGGAAAAAATAACTCTTGATACTTGATTTCCTATGGCGGTATAAAAGTAATGGGAGCTTAACTTATTTAAGCATCCCTGTGATGGATAAACATCGATCTTTATTTGCTGTCATGGCTCTTGAACGACATTGTTCAGGTTTCTCTTTCTGATTCAGAATCTTGAAATTATCAAAAGGAATAATTGCATTGTAAAAATTTTAAAATCAGCATTAGGATGTATAAAATAGATACACAAATGTCAATTTGACAAAATTAGGAGAGATTGATCGAATTTGATTTACGATAGTATCGAATAAGTATGGAATAAATTAGGAAAGTAAACAACACAAATCTTAATTTAAGAAGTATTTACAAAAATTATAATGAATTAATCCTTTAAAATTCAGATTCAATATAAAATAGTTAAAACTAAAAATCGAAAAATATATTCATTTATTATGCATTTTATTCATGGTAAGATCGTTATTTAAAATAAAAATAAGAAGAATTTTTCTTCTTTTTTTAAGCAAAAAAATATCAAAACCTAGATAATGCTACACAGAAATTCCAAATGGTTATTCATTATTATTCCTTAAATGTATAAAGATTTTTATTATTATTATTTATTCAATCTCTTATAGGTATAATTTGATTTCATAATGAGTTACAGGCTACAAGTAAATAGGAAGTCTTACCTCATAAAATTGATTCTGTCAGATCTTTTGAAAACAAGTTATGTAAACAGTTCCAGAATAACATATCGTATGTTCCAAATACGTAGAATGGCTTTTATATACAGAACTCTTTTATCGAAATAAATATTTATGCAATTTTTTTATTTTGAAACAAAAATAAATTGAGATAAAAAGATATTAACATATGATTTGTTTTTGCACTGCAAGAAAAATTGCAATAAGCCAATTGAATATTATTTTAAGTAACAAAGAGCAAAGAAAATTTTTAGAAGTGATAATTTGTTAAAATATATCACCAGCAGATTATATTGGTTGTTATTTTAATGACTTTAATCGTAATTCGCAAGAATATTTTAACCTTTTATCTATTATATTTATTCAGTATCAAATCAAAATCTGATTAAACTTTGAGTTAATTAAATAAAAATTATGTTTCTTAAAGTTAGTTAAAAAGGACTTCACTTTCATATAGTTTTGGAGGATCGGAATTTAAATAATGGTATAATGTTAGTTCTCTAAATAAAAAAAAAACATATTATATAAAACTTTCATGTTGTTTTTATTTTAATGCACATTATATTCTCTAGAGAAAATTTGAATTCCACTTCAAAGTTTGTAGAAACTGAAATCTAAGGCTTAAGTATTTTGTAAAAATAATATTAAAAAATTTAGACAATTAATTGAAATAAAAATTGAAAATTAGAAATATTCTTAAATTGATAAATAAAAATAATAAATTAATTAAATTATGAACAAAATTTATAAAAAATTTAATTTTAGAATTTCATTTTTCTTAAGAAATGGTAATTCCTTATCACAAGAGTAAACAAAATTATCAGTAACAAAAATATATAATTCCAATAGTGAAATGAGGGCATATGGTTTTAATTATGAAGGGTTTTAGCTATGTAACTAAGTATTTGTTGTATTTTTAGTTACAAGGTAAAACATTAAAAGTATAATAAAAAAATAAAGATGTGATATTCAAACACATAGATCAATCATTTCTTTGCCACTACTGAGGAAATCCAGATACTATATATAGAGAGCTGCTGATGCCCTGAAGTAGGTGCAAGACTGGCCAGATGTACAAAAGTAGTGGTAACAATCTCCCACTCTGACTCCAACAACTCGGCAAGGAGTCAGAAATTAAATATATTGCAGCTCTTTTAGTAGCAGTTTTAACTTTTTTGTTTTTAAATGCCTGGGCAACGGAAATAGTCTTTGAAGCATTTTCCGAAGCACACTAAGGTTTTTTTTATCTGTACGTGACCCTGCAGAATGCTTTGATGACCTCTCTTCCTCAGAGGCAGAACTGGTGAAATTTCATTGTCTCTGAAGAGTGTTTGCAGAAGTGTGGTACATCCATATTGGGTTTGATGGTTTGTCGAGATAGGCGATATCATAGATTGGTGTGTTTTGGATGGTATCCAAAACACACTCCATCTTAACGTCTGTCACCATGAGTGTAAAATACTTGTAGTCATTTCTTGTTAAATTGATGCTTCTTTTGATCTTGCTTCAGTTCACTTTCTTCTTACATCGTTTGAGATGTCGCAAATCTTTTTAGATACGAAGTTGTCGTTTTCTAACACAACCTTGAAATTTTGAACAACTTCATACACAGTTCGCAGTTCTCTTCCAAATTGTAGGATGGTATGTGTACGGCTCATTTTTCACAGACAGCACTATTCATGGCAAAAAGAATAACAGATAATTTCGAATGCTGTTTAACGTGTTCCTCTTCTACAAGGATTGCTAGACGAGGTTTGAGATCTCGATTTTTGTCCTGCACCGGATTCGCTTGAGAAAGTAAAATGGTATTAAGTTTTGACTAACTTTTGGATTAAAACAAATTTGTTGAAGGGCAGAGCTAATGAACTGGAATCCATTGTCATTCTTCTTGGTATACCATATTGCAAAAAGACTCTTTTGGATTAGGGTTATGGCTATTCAAGGCAGTGATGGGATAAAGAGAAAGTAACTCAACCTAACGCGGAGCGCAAACTTCTATAATGAATATCCATTGTTTTAATTTTTCAGTTATGGGCAAGGGTCCAAAAAGGCTATTTAAATTATCTCAAACCGTTTTGGATAGACAACGATTAAAAGAGATTTCTCAGCAAACGAACAGTTTTTTTATTTGTAGTCTTATATAGAATACATTTAGGACAGTGTTTTACGTAGTCGGAGATATATTTTTTTCCTGACTAATATAAGAGAGTTTTTGCATAACGTTTTATTATCGTCCGATATTTTTTTCTCTCTAGCGCGCATGCTCATAGGAAACATTATTACAGATATGCATGCGCAATTTCCTATGAGCATGCGTGCTAGGGAGAAAAAATATCGGACGATAATAAAACGTTATGCAAAAATTCTCTATTAGCGCGTAACATTCTCTAGAATGCACCTTTTTTCCATAATGTACATCCACGGGATTATTATAATGTTTTTTTGCGTGACCAATTGAGCTTCTTCCATGTCAATGTATGGCACATGTCCATGTTAGGCACATGTCAATGTTGGCACATGTCATATAGTACTACTTGATTCATGACAAAACCTTTTGTCCAGTTGATATAGTTTTTTGAGTAGATTAAAAACTTTCAATAATTTTCTCCCATTTTCATCTAAGCTGGCATTCTTGAATGTTCTTCGAAGTTTTGTTGGCATATCTGCTACAACCAAGTTAAAAAACTTCGCAAATTCTTCTTCACATAGAAGTAAGCAAGAGAGCGTTTCAGAAATAACGTTGGCTTTACCAGGAATATATTGCACTAAGATTGCAATTCAAACGTTCATCTTGTAAGTCGTCCATTTAGAGATTTGAGGTTGAGAAGCCATTTTAAGGTTAAAGGTCGAATTCCACAATTAATTCTTTTCCCTCCATGTATCCATGAAATTTTCTTCTAAGCCCAAACAAAAGCATGAATATTCGTAGTGGAATAGTGGATTGACGACTTATATCGATCGACTTGGATTTCTTGTTCAGTGATCCAAAATAATAAATACTTGACACGAAAAGAAATGAAATGAGAATTCTCACGGTTTGCAAGAAATCTTGAAGAGCAATAACATTTCGAAGACAATTTTGAGTTCAAGAGAATTTTTTTTTAAAAATCAACCGAAGACGTTGGTCGCCAGTGTGAACAGGGAAATAGAGTTAATTATAATGGACCCAAGTTATGTAACAAGTGGTTTATTATATTTTTGCTACTGTGAAGTCTGCATAATATCATCGATTCTGTGATGTCTACATGACATCATCGGTCGTTACTGTGATGTCTACATGAGGCCCTTGTTTACATTGGTGTGGAGAGAGAGTGAGTAAACAGCAGGCAACTTCGGAGGACATAGGTCTGCGGATACGAGGTGCTCGGAATTAAACGTTTTTGTTTAGAAATGATTATTGAAACGATTGGAGTATATTTTTGTTGGAGAGTAGATGTTATTGAGAAGATTATTTGTTCTATTAATTTTGTGTGTTGTAACATGTAATTTTTGTAGTGCTAAATAAACATTTTGTTTATGTGAAAAAATACCTGAGTGATTTATCAAGAAAGGATATTCACATAATACAGAACCAGCAGGGAAATCGCTCGGTTTAAAAGGATTAATTAACAGGGAAGTAATTCGTTATCATTCTAATTATATACGGACAAATATCAAAAGATTAATCACAAAAATAAAAAAATGTAATATTCAACCACATATCAACTCTTGGCTGCTATTAAAAAGTTCAATCTGTAAATAGAGTATTGTATCTGTGTGTATTTTATAAAAATTGTAACGCTTAGAAAACTTTTTCTTTGAAATAGAAATTATGCACTAGATAAAAAAAAGTGCATAATTTCTAATTGCTAACTTAAATATAGTCTTTTCAGATAGTTGTCAATGGGTATCATTGGATAAAATTATTTTTACTCCATGTATTAACAATTTGCGCACTGTAAAGGCCAACATAAAACATTTTTAATCAGTTCTTTGGCAGAAGTTAATATATAATTTTAAATGTATCAGTGCAAATGTCATAGTCACTTCACATAACGGTAGGAATGGTATCCATTCATTTAATTACTTCTACAGAAAATCATTTATATTGCAAAAGGAAACCAGAAAAGGTAGTTTCTTTTCTTTGAGCTACTGCTATAAACAATTTGGTTATGATTAGAATTATCTGCAAAGGAAATCCTTGAACGAACTTTCATAAATGAAAAGTTCCTGCATAACAAGTAAATTAAATAATTGCATTTAACCATTTCTTGTTTTTAATTAAAAAACTTTTCTAATTCTATCTTTTCTATTTTTCTTTCGCAATAATTCCATTAATTTTTAAATTTTGCAAAAAAAAAAAAAAAAAAAAAAGAAAAAAAAAAACAGATTCATTAAAGATTTTTCATATCTTCGAATAGAAATTTGGGTTTCTTTTGCAATAGGTTTAAAAACAGGAGATGTTTTTTCACGAGATAGGGTTATCAGCTCTACGCCCAACGTTCTACAGTCATATTAGACCGGGACTTATGGTTTAAAGTGGATTCCGAACCACTACAAACATCCATGGCACCGCCGGAACTCGAACCCGAAATCTATGGCACCAAATGTCAGAAAATACTGTTTGAAGTCTTATAATAACTCTGAAATTCTATAATTTCAACACATTAATTTTTCTTTTAATAATACTCTAAAATTTAAAAATAAAAATTCATGCCTTTTCTAGAGCTAAATCTGCTACTTTAGAAAAAAAAAGAAAAATTTTTTCATTTGTTATTTTCCCACTAAATTATTTTTTTAAATTTTTCTTATTTATTATAAACTAATTTAAAAACAATTTCTTTGCATTTTAGAAATAATATTCTACAAAACTATTTTGCTTACAAATTATTTGTGTATTATATTATCAAAATTTAATGAATCCACCGCAGAGACGTTATCAATAACAACTACAAAAGAAAAATTTTCTAAAGAGATTTTGCATTAGAAGACAGATTAAAAACAAATTCAAATGAAACTTGAAGTATATAAAAAACAAAGCAGAACGAGGAAAATAAAATTCACGGTCATTAAAAACCCTACAAACAAATAGGAAAACTAAAAAGGCGCAGAAAGAAAAAAAGGGAATAAACGAATCTTTCTAAAAAAACCTTCTGTTCATAGCCATAATCAATCTTCAGGAAACACCTGTAAGAAAATTAATGATGACATTCCAAAAACCACCAATTTAAAATGTTTTTTTCATAAAATTCAATAGCAGCAGACATGGCAAAATGCTTAGTTTTTGAATATGTACGTACTTGATTTATAGTAAGGT
>BPLR01021645.1:0-59836 GCA_021605095.1 Caerostris extrusa | reverse complement strand
GTTAAGCTTTCCTAGTACTAGGCTTCATGTTACGTAGATTTTACTCTTTAAAAATATGATATGTAATTTTTTGAAAGATCTGCATATTTTGATGAAAGATTAAGACATGAACAGGCTTTAGTTTAACAAAACTGCAAACATTTAAAAAGTCTTTATTGAATTGTTTATTATTTATTAAGACTAGAAGATTAGAAATGGGAGAAAATCTGAAAACTCTCACTAAGCTGTTTGCTGCTGATATGAAACTTGACGCAGAGTGTCACAATCCTTAACGAATCTCCTCGTTTCTAAAAGCTGTAATTGCGACGCGTTAATGTATTTGGTGACGGACAGAGTGGTCAGACGAACAACATTTTTGATATTATTCGAATCATGACTTGACTGCATCAATAGGTAGGCTGGAGAGGCTTAGTATCAAGACAGAATTTAATGCAGCTTGATAGTGTATTTCAGTGACTGGCATTGATCCACTATTACAAGTCAACATTCTGATGCTGACCGTGGACAATTTTCCTATCTTTTAACGATTACGTGACCCCTTTTTATGTGGATTTTTTCGCGAAGAGATCCTTTGCACTGTACTTGTTACCCAAATACGGTACATTTCATCCAAGTTCCTGTTGTTCAGGATTACACTGAAGTGACAAAAGTCATGGGATGGCAATATGCAAATTTTTAGATGGCAATAGCATCGCGTAGAACAGATATAAATGCGCAGTGCTTTCGCAGAGCTTTCATTTCTGTTCAAGTTATTCATGTGAAGAGGTTTTCAACGTGATGATGACCGCACGACGGAATTAACAGACTTTGAAAGCGGAATGTTAGTTGGAGCTAGACGCATGGGTCATGCCATTTCGGAAATCGTTAGGGAATTCAACATTCCCAGATCCACTGTGTCAAGAGTGTGCCGGAGAGTATGAAATTTCAGGCATAACATCCCACCATGGACAGCGCAGTGGTCGACTGCCTGCACTTAACGACCGAGACCGGCGACGTCTGCAAAGAGTCGTAAATTCCAACAGACAAGCAACACTGCGTCAAATAACCGCAGAAATCAATGTGGACGTACAAGGGACTTGTCTGTTAGAACTGTGCGGAGAAATTTGGCTTTCTTGGGCTATTCCAGCAGAAGACCGACTCGAGTGCCTTTACTGACAGAACGACATCGCTTGCAGCGACTCTCGTGGGCACGTGAGCATATCGGTTGGTCCCTAGATGAATGGAAAATCGTGGCCTGGTCCGATGAGTCACGATTTCAGTTGGTAAGAGCTGATGGTAGGGTTCGAGTGTGGCGCAGACCCCACGAAGACATGGACCCAAACTGTTAGCAAGGCACTGTTTAAGCTGGTGGTGGCTCCGTAATGGTGTGGGCTGTTTTTTCATGGCATGGACTTGGTCCTCTGGTGCGACTGGACCGAACATTGACTGGAAATGCTTATGTTCAGCTACTTGAGATCACTTGCAGCCATTCATGGACTTCATGTACCCAAACAACGATGGGATTTTTATGGATGACAATGCGCCATGTCACCGGGTCACAACTGTTCGCGATTGGTTTGAAGAACATTCTGGACAATTCCAGCGAATGATATGGCCATCTAGATCGCCCGACATGAATCCCATCGAGCATTTATGGGACATCATCGAGAAGTCTGTTCGTGCCCGAAATCCTGCACCATCAACGCTTTCACAATTATGGACGTCTATCGAGACAGCATGGCTCAATATTCCTGCAGAAGACTTCCAACGACTTGTTGAGTCCATGCCACGTCGAGTTGCTGCACTTCGCCGGGCGAAAGGAGGGCCGACACGATATTAAGAGGTATCCCATGACTTTGTCACTTCAGTGTATATCTCAATGCATGAAGTTCAAGCCCACACATCCTTTGGTTGGATAATTCGCCTGGTCTTAACGTTATCGTGAAAATACCTGGCTTTTGGAATTTGCTGTCAAGAGGAGTGTTGAAAGTACGTAATCACTAGCCAATGAATAATCAAATTGATGGATGAATTGGTAAAATCAGTGCTGATGTTACCTGGCCACATGTTGACAGCATGCTCAATAACATCGAAGCTATGATCAGGGTACATGGTGTTAAAATGAAGTACTAAATTATACTCCATTTCATACGGGGTCTTTATTTATTTCTCATAGCATAAAATTTTAAAAACTTTTTCATTCCATCTGTCCTTCTTTCTTTCATTTTTCCTTTCAAAATGAATTTAAAAAAAATTAATTTCAGAAACTTAAAGAATGTACATAAAAAAGTTGTTTTTTTGAATTTCAATTGAAAGCATTATCAATTTTAATGTTGATGAATTAAGATTTTAATCTTACTTAAGTCTTATATTCTGTGCTAAATATACACCTTTTTTGCATTCCTTAAAAAAAAAAATTTTTTTAACAGTCATAAAGAGATTGGCTGCGTTTATAAAAATTAAATATTCATAAAACCATTACACAGATAATGAAATGATCAAAAATTCAAAACTGTAGGACTCCTCAATTGTTAGCAATTGTGCATTAAATGTTCAAATTAATAATTAGAGAAATCTTCACTTGTGGTGATGTATTCTTGTAAATGAGTAGTGATAAATATTACCAATCTCATCTCGTGAAATATTCTACAAGATATTCTTCAATTTTGTCCCAGATTGGGATATCCGAATATGGAAGCTTAACATACATATTCAATTGTCCCATGCATATTCATACATATTTAGCATTCTATACACATTCTATTGGAGAAAGGTCTATTGACCTTCTAGCCAAAGAAGTTTAATGCATATCTCTGGGCAGTAGGAGGCAATCCAGACATATTCCAGATGTATGGATCCTGACATTATCTTATTGGAAAATGGTTCCAGGATGACGTGCAATGAAAGATAGCTTAACATATCGTAAGGTTGTTAAGTTTAACACAGGATGACTAAGGTTAATTTACTGTCTAAGAAAAAGCTGTCTTTGCTGCTGATGATCAACGAAAAACGGTTTTTCTACCCCACTTACAGTCGTCACATGGCTCCACATTTCTATATGCATGCTATTAAATAGCTTATTTTGGCTTAAGGAATGCAATTTTCTGTTCGAATTTTTTCAGTTTAAATTTTGTACATCATTTCTTTCGAAATACTCTGCTACTATATTATTATTTTTTTTTTTCGTAGAACATTTTACGATCATATTATGATTTTTACGTCTATATTACGTAACTTTAATTTCGTTTTAACTAAATTTCTTTTGAAAGTTACCATTTTGCTACTATTCTTAAAATTTATTTCTTCTTCATTTTTTCCCATCTCTTTTATAATTTATTTTTTTTTTCACACAAATGCGATTTCTTATACGACTTAATTCCAACCACTGAACTGTAAGTGCACATCAAGTTTATAACTCAAAATTTATTGTAAAATTCAAATTCTACTTCATTTTCAAGTTATTCGATTTTCCAGAGAAAATTATTTGAAAAATTTAATTAAAAATATTTTTTAATTTCAAAATAAACTTAGAAAATCTAGTAGAAAATAATTTAATTATATTGGGTTGGCAAGAAAGTAATTTCAGTTTTCATTATATACTATTATATACATTTCGTTATTTATCATTTAAGTAGAAACATCGGCCAAATCGCAAAATAGAAGCCTTTGAGATTTGGTGACTTTTTGTGGCGCCACTTGAGTGATAAGTCGTAAATGGGGTAATCTGGCTTTCTTGTATTGTTTGCAATTCACTTCATTTACAGTTACAACTCATTAATTGATGAACTTCGAAAAAGTTCGCCAAATGTTCGGCGAAAGTGAATGAAACTTTGGCGAAAGTGATGCCGAATCCCCGGCCCCTATCCTGCGATTTTATCCAAACATGACCCAATTCAATGCATGAAGCAATGTTTTTTAAGTGTACATCATCTTCATTGGATGCTCACATAGGAGGTCCAAAGTAAAAAAAAAAAATTTATTTCCTCTGCAAATGTTATTTTATTCCAATATGACAAATATTTGCATACAATATACATAATTTGTTTAAATTCAATGTTCTTCATGATTCATAGTTGGTGAACGAATGATGATTTATGATGAATTGTTATCAAAGGACCTTGCATAAGAAAAGTTTTGAACTGCTTAACTTCCTTATTTTCTTGTTCACAAATTTTTATTCTTTTTTACTTGATTATTTTATTTATATATCCTGGTAACTGACTTGGTACCTGATATTTTTTAATTTATACAAACGCTTAAGAACTAAATTGTTGTGTTTATCGATAAAAATTTCATTGATGTCCTTATTTAACTACAATTTTAAATTATTTATCTTGTTTTCATGATTTTATAACATCAAAAATAACATGAAGTTTTTGAATTTTTTACTGCCGTCAATTTTTATCATTTTTAAGATGCATTAATATAAAATTTCTGTTAAAATTTGTTGTTGTTTCGTAGCTAATTGCTATGCTAATTTCAAATTTGTTTCAAATCAAAACAATATTTTGATGAAGAACTAACAATTTTTGCAGACAAAAATTTATGCAATGTATTTTTATTTTAAATAACTAAAAATGTTAAAAATTTATTTCCAGAAAAAATATCGAAAAATTCGCAATAAAAACTTTCAATATGTAAATTTTCTCTTTTGATTTACCAATTTAAACCTTCCTGATAAATGATTTTAAAAACGTCTCTTAATTTTTCTTATATTTTTAATACGAAAGCTTTGAAATAGATAAATAACAATACATGTAAAGAAATTTTTCGAAGAAATTTTCCAAAATTGCTTATGCCTGAAACAAATATGAACTAATTTATTCACGAAACGTTGCAAAATTTATTTTATTAAAATATGACTGAATATATGAATATCATATTTTTTCCATTTATATGACCATAAGGAATTATTAAAAGCGACAAATAACAGAAATCAATCTCAACTCATTGCCCTGCGGTAATAAGTGCAGCGAACGGACAGGAAAATCTAAATTTATAATTCCTTCTAATGTCAAATTACAGAATTAAATGTCGACAGAAAAACAGCTACTACGCTCCCAAAATTAAAGATGTAGCACCACAAAAATATAAAGATTTCCGCTGATGGTCTTAAAAATACTAAAAATGTGGCAACTGCCCTGATGTCGAGATTTACTCCTCATCATATCTTTGATTTCCCAGCTGTTGCAGCTACCATGCATTGTCTATAACATCCCTCGGAAGAGGACTCCGAGCTCACAATCAACATAGCCATTATTATTCGGGAGCACCATGATATATGATTTTCTGTAATTTTCTGAGGATACGACAACAACAACGGACAGGAGAGTTAAAGTTCTAATTCATCGGCTTTCAGAAAAGGTCCATGATAAAAACTTGTTATATTGTCACGTATGGTATATGACTCTCTATAAGACATGCAAACACAGAGCAAATAATTGCTGAATAGCTAATAAAGAAAGTCCCCCAGTAAGGCATGATTTCTCTCCTATGGTTTCTATTGATGGACTGCTAGTGGCAAACATAAGTTGAACAGCAAGTCCCAGAGGCATGTATATATAATAGCATTTTTTTCTCTCTGTCCTGGTCTTCTGAACCACAGTTTACAAATTTAGTGGCAATATTAACCCTACATTCTTTGCATAACAATATTTTCTTGATTGTTCTGTAATCGTAACTTAAATTTCTTTTCATGGATTATCCTGTATGGGTTTTTTTTTCTCTGTTCTGTGATCCTAAACATCACGACTGTCAATCATCCTCGTTAACTAATCTGATTCGTCAAAGGTGATGTTGCGTTAGAGTCGTGGTACTAATGGAAATGCACCCTAATTCTTACTTGTAATTTTCTTATTTAAAATTATATCTTTTACTTTCAAAGGAATTTTTAGAATTTCAAAATTATTGCAATTACATCAGAATATAAAGTCTGTATGTCGCACTTAGTCAATATAATAAAAAGTTATTGTATTTATATTCTTAATTGGCAAAGATATTTTAATATCTTTTGTTGATGAATATCAGTGGACCTCATATTCCACTTATTATGTCTCGAACAACCTACAATGCGTGATGATGAGACGACAATGCCTCCCGGGAAGATTTTTGCGGGTAACTGTTCTATATTTAGGTGCCGTATGGAAGTAACCCCAGAAAGCTCCCGCCAACTACCCAGACTACCGATGCGAGATATTGTATTGCTTTGATGGCAACTTTCTCTGACAGGAGTCACCCAACAGCTATTACAGTCTTCAGAAGTAATGTTCGTTTTTCTCGCTGCTGCCCAAACTGGATCCTAATTATTAACTTCAATGATATAGTAAAATGAAGCTAAATTAAGTTTCAAGCCTAATCATTTATTTGCCAAGTTAACTTGGCTTTTCGCCAACACCCTGCAGCAGCATCTGGCTTGCTACGTATATACTTATAATTTAAAAAGTAAATATTCGTTTAACTCAAATAAAATTTTTGAAACTAAATAAAATATCAAACTTAAGAAAAAGATATCAATAGTGAGATTAACCTGACTTATGGTCCAGTGGTAATATGCGTAATTAAAGTGCAGGAGGGCTTAAGTTTGAATCCATTAGCAGCCACTTCTTCAAAAGAGAAGACTTGATGGCGGTTATGACAATTTGTGCATACTATTTGGCATCGATAGTCCGAGTGGCTGGTGGGAGCTTTTGGGAGATTTCTTCCACATGACATGTAATTATGGAGCAGCTACCCATAAAAATGTTCCGGGAACACAATGCCCTCTCATCATCACACATTGGTGGGTTGTTCGTGATATAATAAGTGAAACATGATGTACACTGATATTCATCAACAAAAGATATTAAAACAGTTTTTCCGATTAAGAATATAAATACACTATCTGGAAGAAAGTGACGGGACACCCCTCGAAAAGTAGAAAAGTCGACAATACAGCTGACATATGAGCAATAATAGGTATCACGTGTCAGCCATATCCTATAAATACTCTGTGGAGTCGACTAGAGTTGTTTTTTGTCAAGATGCTGCCACGGGAAGAGTCTCCATAACTGCTCAAAATCAACTGTAGCACGTGTTGTGTGTCGCTACAAGACTGAGGGACACTGTCAGAACAAACCCCGAAGTGAACGACCTACAGTTCTCACCAGCAGGGACCGGCTGGTGCTCGGCAGGGAGATTCGAAGTAACCGTCAAACATCCATGGATAACATCGCTAATGAGTTTAGACAAGCCACAGGTGTGGCCGTTTCGACCAAGACTCTTCGTATCGAGGCCCATAAGTTAGGTTACACAGGACGTTCGGCGCCCCATAAGCCTTTGATTACGAAAACCAACAAGAAAGCGCTCCTCCGATGGGCCAAAGACCACCGTACTTGGACTCTGGATGACTGGAAACGCCTCCTTTGGAGTGACGAGTCACGATTTACCCTTTTCCGTTCCGATGGACGTGTTTGGGTATGACGTTTACCAGGAGAACGCCTTTTGCCCGAGTGTGTCGTCCCAACTGTAAAGTTTGGTGGAGGAGGATTGATGGTATGGGCCTGTTTCTCCTGGTATGAGGCTGGCCCACTGGTGAAGGTTGATGGTGCGATGAATGTCGATAGATACTGTGATATTCTCGACAATCATGTCTTTCCTACCTTGTGGGCAACGTACGTATGGATGATTGCTGCTATCAAGACGACAACGCAACATGCCATGGTGCAAGGAGGACTCTTGATTGGTATGTGAACAACAACGTTAAACGCATAGAGTGGCCGGCGCAGAGCCCTGATCTTAACTATCGCGGGGTGCAGGCCCTTAACCATAAGTGGGGTGCAGGCCCTCAACCGACGGTCCAATTCATCCCAGAGATGTTCAATTAGGTTAACATCTCTGGGACGAATTGAACCGTTGGTTGAGGGCCTGCACCCCACTCCACAAAAGCAAGCCTGAACTATGGAACTTCCTGTTAAACATTTGGAAGGAAATTCCTCTTGCCACTATGGCTAATTTAGTGGAAAGCATGCCCAGAAGGGTTGCAGCTGTGATCGCAGCCAAAGGAGGCCCTACCTCCTATTAAATTTTAATAAATATGGGTTTATGTCGTTATAGTGTCGTGTCCCGTCACTTTCTTCCACATAGTGTACATTATATTTACTAAGTTCGACACACCCACAGATTTTATCTATGTTTTTTAATGTTAATAGAAGTAATTTTGAAATTCTAAAAAAAACATTTGAAAGTAATTTTAATCTACAAAATTACAAATAAAGACGCAACGCAAAGATGATAACGTAACGCTAACTTTGACGAATCAGTTTAGCTATTGAGGAGGATTGACAATATTGATTCATGCATTGTTCTGTTAGCGTCGCGTTACTAATGGAAATGCATTCTTATTCTTATCTGTAGTTCATTGCTTTTGTTAGTACTGTTAACATAAAAATAAGAATGTTGAAGGTTTTTTTTTCTTTGTGTGTATGTGTCAAAAAATTTGAAATATTTGAATACACAGTATAATGAGGCCCGATGTTAAGAGGATTTACAGTAGCAAGAATGTAAAAGGGACATGCGATGAGAAAAATATTTATAAACCTATTTATATTTCTTTCAAAATTATAAATTTGAAGATTTCAAAACTTTATTGATTCACTGAGTTCGGTTCAATTGAGTTTCGGAGAGTTTTCAGTAGAGTTTTTGTTGTCCTCACAGACATTGGAAGATTTCGGAAGTAATTTGTGAAAGACCAAAATAAATTGGAACAGAATTTCGATAAAAAAATACGTACGAGTGAAAATATAGTACGCTATATATACTATTTGATCATATATACCAGGGGTCTCCAAAATTTCCAGCCTTAGGGCCATACTGTTTACTCCAGTAAGTACTAAGGGTCAAAACCGTTTTAATTTTTCTGCCATTATCTATAATTTCTAGACTAGTCGTCGAGTACGCACTTTGAGCGAGCAGGTTTATGTTTGAATCAGGATATATACATTCCAAACATCGATATACATACATATACGATATTGTTTATCCCAACATAACTACCGAGGGTAACCGCGGGATGTTCACTAGTTCATAATGTTAGTGGGATTCATTTCAATTATTTGTTAGTTGTTATGCTTAAGTTAAATTTACTGCGCATTATGCTTGTCATTAAGTTTTACCAAGCAAGTAAATAAAACCGAGTTTGTCATTCTGTGTTTAAAAACAACAACAACAAAAAACACAATAAGCTATTCGCCTTCGCGGGCCGGATTGATGACACTGGCGGGCCGGATTTGGCCCGCGGGCCGTAGTTAGTAGACCCCATATATACGATCATATATACAATCATATATTCATCATATCATTTTTTCTGGAAAAAAGTCTTAAATTTATTTTATCATTTAAAACTTGAATCCTTCATTTCCATAGAATTTCTATTTGATAGATCGTTGTTCAAAACAGTCATTTTTTTGAAACCATAGCTTTTACACACGCATCACACAATTTATGGAATTCTTAAATTCTTCGCACAGTGTTATATAATTTTACTAATAAATGCCGCAATCAAGTCTCATTATTTTAATGATCAATTTCATTATTATTTTTTAATAATAAAAATAAAAGTATAGATTTCCTAGTTGAAAGATACTATAGATCAGGCACTTCTAGTATTAGCAACTCTTGTTTTTGAACTAGGAAGTTCAGTTTGAATCATGAAAATCCCACATTAAATTAATCACACATAATTTCCAATGCATGTTTTAATCACACATTAAAATTTCCCTTGTCTACGATGAGTATGAGGACGTTAAGTTATTAAGCACGTATTCCTACCTCCATTCAGAGACTCTGGAGACCTTTTAAATCCTCTAGATAGACTTCAAAAGGCTTTTAAAAGGGTTAATGGAGGAATATCGAACTTTCTAAATATTGGTAGTAGGGATTGCAATACCGGTATACTGAGCTATTTTGAGCCATTTGTACAATTTTGTAATACCGGTATTCACAAGTTTAAGTACCGAAAAAATGGTATTTACTAGAAATTTAGAATTCTTATCTGTGAAAGAATTCTTATCTGTGAAATTCTTATTCTATAACAAATTCTTAGTCTTATTCTATTCTCCACAAACCTATCCACATACAGAAGAATTAGGTACAGTTGTCAAAGATTATGATGACACTGATGTCGATAGTGAAAAGGAATTGTCTCTTGAACAAAAATTAGAATTGGCGATAACTAAAAAAATTCCAACAAACCAAAATACAATACAGAAATCAGCTATATCCAAAACAATCCGACGAGAAATAGATTTATTAGAAGATGAGGGATTTAGAGGTAAATAATTGGAAAAAGTATATCGCTCATTGCTGACAGTACCACCCACTAGCGTAGATGCTGAAAGAGCGTTTTCGACAGCTGGTAATTTTTGTACGAAATTACGTTCCAGGCTTAATGATAGTACAATTGATGCATTATATTTTTTACGATTACATTTCAAAATTTGTAATAGTACCACAGACTGAATAGTGATACTTACACTTTTTGTGATTTAAATAAATAAGATGTTCCTTTACTTCTTTGTGATTCTTTATATACTGTTATAATTTATAAGTTGTAATTTTTTTTTGTGATATTTATATTCTCTAATAAAACTGGCAACAAAAGCACAAAACAAAAACAAAAAAAAGCAGCAAAACAAAAAAAAAAAAGCACCTGTGTTTTCATTCTTTTTCTAAAATTTCTACTACCGGTATTAAAACCGGTATCCCGGTATCAAGATCTAAAAAATACCGAATACCGGTATTGAACTTTTGGTCCAATATTGCAATCCCTGATTGGTAGCATCAAAAAGTGCAATGGATCCAATGAAGTGTGTTATATCGATCACTGTTATAAAATTATTAATAATTATATCAAAAATGGTATCTTTAGACTTGCGATGAAATACACTTTTTGTTTCGTTCTATTCATCGATTATTTGAATTATTGAAAAGAGGTTAGCTGTCGTATTTTAATTAAACTTATTGCAAGGCAGTCAACACCATTATTTTAACATGGAGAAATGGACCATTATTTTAACATGGAGAAAATATAAGGCCAATGAATAGTCGCTGCCGATATATGTTGAAATAAAGTCAAATAATAAATAACCTATGTTATAATTGTTAATAATAATTATTGGTCTTATTTCAATCTTATGTAGTTGTTTTATTCTTGCCATTAAAATGAGCAATAATTTATAAAAATCTGTATTATCGACAAGCATATTATTAATGCATTTTTTAAAATCCTATATTTGGCTATGCATGATTTTCCAAAAAATTATCTCATAAAAATTCAATTAGATCCAGTCTGATAATAAAAAAAATGACATTTTTTATGAACAATGAAGCCAATAACTTTTTTTTTAACGATTTACAACTTGCTATTCATTGATTATGTTAGAATAGATGAGTCTATAAATTGTTATTGATTCATTTACTTTTAAATTAGTTTTTAATTATGTAAATAAATTTTTATATATGTATTTGGATGTCCGAATGTTCCTGTATTGTTTTTGTCAGTTAGTGAAATATTACTTTTTTTTTTTAAATCTGGGTTATATGGGTACACCGACATTTTAACTTTCGATCCTAAAAATTTATAATGGCCGACTGGGCAAAAATAGGAGCGAGGAGTTAAGGTCAATGGCCGGATGGAATTCACTATAACTTATGGTAGATCTGAAAATTAAATCTATCACATATTATTTATTTTATTTATATTTATTATGTGTCGTTAAAAAGAAAGATAATAAATTATTTAATTTATTTAATTTCTATAGTGATCGATCGCATAATTGATTCTAAATTTTCAATAACAAAGTGTTTCTATTTTGGGATTCGATAATAAAAAAATACGTAATTCAAAAATTTTTTAGTTTGAGTAAAAAGGTTTGAGCGTCTATATACGTATATGGATACAATGATAAAAGTTCAATAAATTCCGGTTTACTTATTTCCATGGTTCTCTACGTTTTTGCTTATAGATGAATAAACGCTAATGGAGGAAAGGATAAATTGAATCTCTGTGAATAAATCTAATAATAGCTGAAGGAATCTAATAATGATTTAACCTTTGAAAATCAGAAAAACGATTTTTGAAGGTTGTTATGAAGCTATCAATTTCTTCACCGTAAATTGAACTTTTAGACCCCATTTCAAGATTAAATTGTGATAATTTTTGATTTTAGGTAGGTTTGTTGGGCACGTATGTAATTTTTAAAAACATACCATGAAGATGGTCTTTCCCATAGTCATAGAGATATTCTTATTGTGTAAGTACTAAATGCTAATAAAAAAACTATTGACTAATTTAAGCAGATGTAGTTTTTGTTTTTAATATGACAAGCTTTAACTAAAAATTATTTCTAAATTATAATGTGCAGACAAATTTTCTAGCCTAAATCGTATGCAAGAACATTTGCGAAAGGTTTAAAAATAATATATATTTTCAAATTGTAAAAAAATATTATATCTAATAAACCATACTATATTATTTGAACCAAATATAATTCATTTCATATTGCAATCTTTTAAATTGCTTCCACTTCTATTTTTTTAATTATAACGAAAATCATATTTATGCGAAAAATTTTATTAGTCCTCGTATATAGAATTAATAAAAATTTCTTTGAATCTTAATTTTTTTTAACTTGTTTCTAATTTTATTAAAGGATATAACTCAATTAAAAAAAAATTAGCATTGATTTTATCATTAATTCAAAGTTCAATAGTATTTTAAAAATATTTAAATAAAAGATCTCACTTTTTTTATTTATTTTATTTTTAATTTTTACTCATTGTACTTGCTATACGAAAATAAAATAAAAATTCCTCACGTCGCATATAATCTCAACAGAATAAAGTAAAAAGAATCATGATTTAAAAATTAAAATTGTCTGCATATTTTGTGTTGCCAAAAGTACTAAATTAAAAAGCAGCAAGAAAACTGAAATCTTCTTAAAGAGAATATAGAATTTATAAAAATTTTCTTTGAATCTTAATTTTTTAAACTTGTCTCTAATTTAATTAACAGATATAACTCATTTTTTTTTTAAAATTAGATTTATTTTATCATTAACTCAGAGATTAATAGCATTTAAAAATAAAAAGTCTCACTTTATTTATTTATTTTTACTCATTATACTTGCTATCAGGAAATAAAACAAAAAATTCTTCTCATCAAATATAATCTTATCAGAACAAAATAAAAAGAATCATGATTTAAAAATTAAATCGTCTGCTTATTTTGTGTTGCCAAAAATACTAAATTAAAAGCAGGAAGAAAACTGAAATCTTTTCTACCTGTTCGTCTTGCGATTTCTTTCATCACGTCAAGCCGACGTCACTCAAATGAAGAGAGCAGATTTTTCGTTCGAAAGGAGGCGAGGCGGCGGTTAGCGCATCTATGTGCTGACAGACGACAATTCCGATCGTTTGGCTACAGGGTGAGCCCTAGCGACCGCAGCACGCATCAATCAAACGATAATTTTCTCGAGAAAAACACTTGGAAATCTTTACAAATTGCCTTTTTGAATGATGTTTGGTTTCCACCGGATATTATGGCTTATTTTAGAGCGAAAGATACAAACAAACGACCGTAATTCGTATTTTCGAATAATTTTGTTGACAGCTATTCGAAAGATTGATGGACTTCTAAAGAGAACGCAATTTTTCTCTTACATATAAAATGAATTTGTCCCATTTCATCAAAGAAAGTATCATGTAAGAAAAAGCGAGCATTTATGGGGTTTTTTTTTTTCTTCGTCTAAAATTGTTTTTATTTTTGATAAAATGAAATGAAACTTTAATAAAAAAAATTAGAAAACACATTTAGATACATTTTTTTTTCAAAACATTGAGACATTTTCTAAATAAAAAGTTTTCAAATTGTGTGTTTTGCCATTGTTTCATAGACAATTGAATTATTAATTACAAAATTTCTTTAATGAACAAATTAAAATCAAAAGAAATAATTAAAATTTTTTTTTTGTAACTAGATTTTAAGATTAAAAATTATGCTTAAAAAAATTAAGATAACGCTTAATGAATTTAAGGAATTAAATTAAAAAATTTTATTAAAAAATAAAATTTCGCTACTTTACATTTAATTGTACGATTTGTATTTCTCGACGTGAAAAAATGTTTGCATTTTTTCAGGTGTTACATTTCTCCCTAAAACGCAGACTGTATTTAACCTATAATGTGAATTAATTTTAAGAAATTTTAACTGCAGAAATGCCTACTTCAAAGGAGACTCAGCAGTAGTATATCAGACAATTTTTAGTAATTTTTTGTGCAAGTCGGTAACGTAGGGCTGAACGCCAAACACGCACTACTGCCTTTTTATCGAAATATCCATTAACTTTACACAAAATTCATACCAATAGAGATGCATATTCTCAACTTTAACTGCAGTTTATTGTGTTATTGAGAAAATGCAACAATTTAAAAATGACATTGATATTTTCATTAAAATACAGTTATTTTGGAGATAATTTAAGAATTAATTCTACTAATACTTCTTCAATTTCACAACAGCCCCCATGGTGGGCCAAGGCCGTCCGTTTACTAGCAGATTTCAAGACAGGAGACGTTTTCTTTTCACGAGGTAGGGCTATCAGCTTTTACGCCTAACAGTTATATTAGATCGGAACCTACGTTTAAAATGGATTCCGGAACTACTACAAGCAACCATAGCATCTCCTGGACTTGAATCAGAAATTCAGGACACCGAGGCCAGAGCGCTAGTCATTCGGTCATCAGGCACCAATTCTACTAACACGTGTACTGAAAATATTTCTAATGGATTGCATTTAATAATGAGAAAAATAAACAATTTTTAAAAATATATAGCTATTTGAAATGAAAATACAGGATGATCTTTCAACGGTCATGGGTCAAACTTTCAGGAGAGGGGTACAGCTTATCAAGCATACATTTTTTTGTATAGTAAATGTAGTGTCGGAAGTGACGCGTTGAACAAAATTACAAAATTGACAAAAACAAATTGAGACATACAAAATTGACTTACAAAATTGAGACATAAAAAAGCATTATTTATTTACAACGTCATTTCAAAAAAGCTTCTGATTCAATGTTTACAATACATGCTCAAAATTGCGACCACTCACAGTAATGTTGTAGGAGCGTCGAAGGAGTGATTGGCAAACAGATGCCAGATATTTCGCACACTCAATGGATAGTCGAGCAATAGACAATTAGTCAATAGTCAATAGTCGATAGTCTTCAATTGAGTCAACTGGATTCTCTAAATGAAAAGACAGAAATAAGAATAGAACAGAGTGCCCATCGGAGTTGTCAACCAGAGGACTCGAAACTCGTCATATGCCGAGTATCAATTGGGCTATTGCGCCTAGCTGTTGCTAGAAAATCGTTTGAAAGTCGTATCTCAACACCTCAGTTCCGACCCTACATTCCTATACGAAAATGTGTGCTTCAGTAAACTGTACCACGCCTCAAAGTGTGTTCCATGGTTGTCGTATGACCCTGTATAAAGTATTGCAAATGAAAAAACTTCATGAATATTTATATCAAAAAGCTTATCTATTAAATTCAATTCTTAAGTAAAGATCTTACAGATTATAAGTTCTCTGATATTAAATGAAAAAATTTAACAGCATTATTAAAGGATGTCCCAAAATTCACTAAATTAGGCTGATATTTCCATATTTTGGGGGCGTATACTTTTTTGAAACATCAGTTTTCGAGAAACACAATATTTAAAAATTTGTCTAGAAAAAATGTGAAATCACTTCTTGCGTGAATTTTGGGATACCCTTTATATTGATTTGTTCACATTATTGAATAATATTGAATGTTACTTTCTTAGTTATGAAACGCAAATGCACACAATTGTCTATTTTGGGCGACAGCTGGATAAATTTTTCGCAATCGATGAAGGTTTTTAATTGCGTGTAGTTAAAAAAAAAAAAAAAAAAAAAAAGCAAACAATGGCAATTTTTTTTTTTTTTTGTTTCTAAAAAGTTTTGGTCTTTTTGTAGTCCGTAGTTAATTAAAAACTTTTGTTACTTCCGTACTAAGTAGAGTTAATAGTTGTCATCTTTGCGATTTTAATATGACACCTTTAAATAAAAAATAAGTCTTCCTAAAGTGACACATTTAAATATGAGATTAAAGTCGCCCTAGAGCATTCATGTAATACGCTTGGGTCAAAAAATTACGAAGCAAAAAAAAAAAAAAATTGCAATATCGTCTAGTGTACAATCTTCCAATTTAAGATACATATTTTATGAGCATGGAATTCAATAAAAATACAATAATAAATACATTTCACAAATATTTTTATTTTATTAAAAATTTTATTTTCAACATTGAAATGAAATTTAAACAACTCATATTGTCACAATCTGATGATTATAACTGATTACATCAAAACCTGGTGATTAAAACAGTTTTTCAACTGTACTACAGTGGATAATTCATGATCATCAGTGGCGCAACAGCCCCATGGTGGACCAAAGCCGTATGCTTGCTGGCAAATTTTGAGACAGGATATATTAACTTTTTTTACGGAGTAAGTTTGTTAGCTCAACGTCCAACGATCAATTTTAGACCAGAACCTATGATTTAAAGTGAATTCCGAACCACTACAAATATACATAGCACCGTCGGGACTCGAACCCCAAACCTGTGGGTCCCATCAGGTCCCTGGATAAGTAATCAGTAGTGGATATTTAGAGCAGTGGGCTGTAAAGTCTCTTATTATATAATAGATACAGATTATTACTACAAAAAAGCGCATAAAAATACTTTATTTAGCTTGCAAAATTAGAGATACGTCACGTAAATTTCTAAAATCGCATGAAGCCAAAACAACGAGTTAAAATTAACCTAAAAAACTGCAAAAAATATTTTTGCACGAATTAAAAAAAAATGGTTGTTTAAACGATGATTTTTTTAATGCCTGAAAGAAATTCATATAAAAACTTTAACATAAATTTGTATTCAAACTTAATTTTTTATTATTGAAAAGTAACCCAATTTTACATTTTGTAATCATTATTGCTATCTGTTAATGGCCCTTACCATTTGCTGACTGGTTCCAACTAATTTTCATGATAAAAAAAAAAAAACATTCTCTAGAATATATCTTTTCTGTAAAGGCAATGAATTTTCACTTTTTTCTTACAATGTAAACAGAAAATAAACTTTATTAATTAATTAAATTAAACTTTAAGCAGGAGGATACAGATGGAGAATAATGTATATAACTTTAAAAGGCAGAAAAATGACATTTCTTAAGAGAGAAGAAGAACCTTTGAAAATCATGTATCCCATATTTTGTATTCTGTAAATTATTTATCACTTGAAAATTATGAAATATTAGCTGTTACTTAGAATTCTGCATATCAGTATATAATAATTTGAAAAATTCTTGAAATTTTTAACTCTTCAAACTTAGTTACATCAGCGCAAGGTTTTGTACAAAAAAGTTTAAAGTGGAAGAATTTTTCAAAGTGTATTAACTTTTCTGATGTCTCTTGATAGTATATAGAAATATATAGAAAATATAGAAAATATTATATAAAAGATGTAGAAAAATAAGGGTAGCAAATTAAAATTAGTTTGAAAGAAAATCTTTGAAGCTGATCCATGATATTCCGTTTTATAGAAATAATTCCATTTTCCAGTCATGAATGTTTAGTATGAAAATCTATACTAATTAAAAACATATATTAGAAAAATTGGATGTAAAAGGAAATAGATAAATAAAAGAAAATACATAGAATTTTAAAAAAAAATCGAAACATTTTTTTTTTTTTAATTGTTGCACAAAAAAAAAAGTAACTATATAAAATATTAATTAAAAAAATATATTACAGAAGTCAATGACAAGTCCTGAAAATATTAGAAAGATCTATACATGTATATTATTATTTTCTTACATATATTATAATTTGTTATTTTTAAGATGGTCAAATAGATATTTATATAGAATATCTAAAAATGCATAATAAAAAAAAAAGGTTTGATTAATTCTAGCTAAAATATAGTATTTTCTTCATTATGAGGAAGGTAGTACTACCGAAAAAACAGCTGCATGCAAGAAGAGATAAAAGAGTATTTTAAAAAAAAATAAGTTTACAAATTTGAAAAAAAAAACATTTTCATTAAATACAAGAACTTTTATATAAATTATAAAATGGTTTTAAAGATATATGGAATGAAAAAAAAAATTTTTTTTGAAAATCAAACATATTTTTAATTAAGGCTATGCTTAAAACAAAATTGGCTAAATGATGAATTTTTGTATTAAGAAAAAGATTACAAAGAGTGTATTTAAAGACTTGAAAGATGACTGTATTATATGTCGTGGATAAATCATATTGTTTAGAAATATCCTTCTTCTTCAACAGCGCAACAGCCTCATCGTGGGCCAAGGTCGTTTGCCTTTGCCTGACAAATTCTGAAACATGAGATGTTTCCTTTTTAAGAGATAGGGTTGTTGTCAGCTCTACGGCCAAAACTATACAATCCTATTAGACCGGGACCTAAGCTTTAAAATGGATTCTGAATAATTACAAACATCCCGGTCCACATCCATGGTTGGGAGTTAAAAATAACAATTCCAGAAATATTAAGTCCAGAAAATAAAAAGATTAAAAAGATCATATTTGACATAAAAAGTCTAGTATTCTCTAAAAATGATTAATGGCAAGAAGATATTAGAAAAAAATATAGTTTCTGAATATATCTTTATTGAAGAGTAAGAGTTTTTATAGGACATAATAAAAATTGAAATGTAAGCATTTATCAGCGGATTGAGAATCTTATTTAAAAGTACATATTTATGAATTAAATCTTTGGTAAATATTATTCAATGGCTTATACGCATAAATTTATATTAAAATAGATATAAATTTATGCTATGATATCTGCAAAACTTTTTACAAAAAACAATAATAATAATAAGTTTTCGGCGAAAAAATTTCAATAAGTGAAAGAGTCATATAAAAAAGTATTTCCTACAGCACAAGAAATCAAAGAAAATGAATAACAATAATAATAAAGCTTCGATATTATTTTTCAAAATATAATAATTTAAAATAAATTATAGTGTATAAAATAGCTGTGTACAAAAAAAGTTATTTCAAAATAATTTTTGTTAAAATGTATAAAAAAATTAGTTAAAAAAAGTATAAAAATGAAATATGTATATATAAAAATTGATTTAAAATTAAAATACCACATTAAGAGTATTTTGTCCAATAAAAAAATCCCTAACTTATTAATGGACATGTAAAAAAATAATAATATAAAAATTATGAAAAGTTTACAAACAATCCTAATCAAAAAAATTTGTGCAAAAAAAAAATTATTTTCCAAAATAAATTTTATAGAAATTAATGAACCGGAAAAAAAAAATTATTAATTGGGAAAAAAAGCAAATAAAAAATAAATCTTCTTAAAAATAATGTTGTAAAATAAAAAATCATTTCCCGAAATTTTTTTTTGTATAAACTTATTAAATTGAACAAACTTTATAAATGAAAAATAATTAAAAAATAACATATATTATTTTCATAAAAAAAAAATTGGCAGTTTATAGTTATCAGTCTCAAAATCTAGCTTTGATTATTGCAAAACTACTTTGAAACTAAATACAGGGTATTATATATATATATATATATATATATATATATATATATATATATGTATATAATTATATATATTGCATATATATATATATATATATATATATATATATATATATATGTGTGTGTATAAGATAAGAGTCTTATAAAAACAAGAATCTCTAAAGTTACGATTACAGTGACAAAATTTCGAAAATTTCAAATGGCAACGCCTACTTTTTATTGATATGTGATCTCCATAGAAAAATCATAAACAGAGGTGGAACGATATATATAACAAGAAAATAATCTGCGCTAGATAGACTAAGAAAAAAAAAAAAAAAAAAAAAAAAAACTGTGGTGCTTGCCATCTTTTTTAATGATGTCACATTTCACACTGTGTCTTCGGTTCTGATCGAAGCTCTCGCCTGACATCTCCCCTCGAAACGAGAAGAGACCAATGTAAGCAGATTTCCTGGTTTAGTTTTAAGACACCGTCATAATTGATATGGTTGCATTAAGTGAAAGAAAAGGCACTATAGAATGCGTTCAAGTTATCTTGATTCTTTGCACTCTTACAGAACATGCCTCTTACAGGGAACAACGTGGGGAAATGGTAATGATTTATTGTCTGAACGAACAAAATGTCGCAAAGGCATTGTGGGGTCTACCGCAGAAAAATTAGTTACGCCGATGTTCATGCACTGTAAAAGATGTATGGGACTTGATACGCAAATTTGAAGAAAACTGGCTGCGCAAACGATCGATCTCGGTCTAAACGACCTTCTTTTCCTGTAGCTGTTGTGCAAAAGTCCATGAGACGACAAAGGCTCGTTCCCACCGAGGCGTGAGACGGCGACGCGTCACGCTGCAGGGAAAATAATTTTTCGACCAGTTCACACCGAAGCATCAGAAATCGCTTTATGCCTAGTGAAGTTCCAGTTACTTCTACTAGATGGCAGATCTAGTACTGGCTCAATCCAAGTCCCATGATGCGGCAAGCATTTGAGAGTTGAAAGTTGGGCAACTTCAAGCGGCGTGTTTTGGGTATAATGTAGCGAAGCTTGAGATTGCCCAACGCTTCACGCTTCAACGACGCACGCCTCGGTGGAACGAGCCTTAAGTGAAGTTCTCCTTCAAATGCCGACGATGTGTTATGCGTTCTGCAATTGCCGAATTATATGGTCTGTAAGATTATGTTCTCTGTTTTCCCTATTTGCCTGTCAGTTCCAGTGTATCCAGATGTGGCAAGCAGGTGATCGCCAACCATGGCTAAATTTTCCCGAATAAATAACCTCATCCGGTATGGCGATGATGACAGCTGGCCTTTATGCATTCTGTGGACTGACGAGGCCCATTTCCCGTTGATTTATAACTTTAATTCGAAGACGATAATCCCCATGATGTGGTTGAACTTTCGTTATAGGAAGAAAAATGACTGTGTGCTGCGGTATAGCAAGCATCCTCATTCTCAGCCCTTTTACTATTCTGAAGAGGTTGCAGCTGAAAGCCTAGAGTGAGGGAACAAGTTCTCGCTATCTACAAATGTTGACTAATTACATAATTCCCGATTTACAATAGTGAAATGCTCTATTGAACTTCATGTGGATGGAAGATGGCATTCCTCCTCATGTGGGATCTTCTGTTAAACGTGATGTGGTGTGGTGTGGTGTGGTGTAGTAGTAGAAGTAATCTAACTAGTGCAGCCAATTTTCGTGCTACAGGTATCATTTCAACGCTATTTATGGTTTTTCCACTATAGAGATCACATTTCAATTATTAAAGTAAGTGTCGCCATTTGAAAGTTTCGTAAATTTATTACTGTAACCATAGGACTAACTGTTAAAAGTTTAACTCTTGTTTTTCATACGATTCTTTAACGCATACCAGAAATTACTCAAACCAAAATTTTATTGTTTCTATAAACGACGTGATAGTTAGAGGCTCATATATTGGAATACTTTTATAATCACTTTGTACTTTATAAAAACAAAATACTTCGCTTTATGCCCCAGCTAAAGTAATGAGATGTCCATCATCTTCATATCAACTGGATTCCAGACGTCTTGATCCGTAACTTGATTCATAACTTTTCAGAAGAATTCAGAAGCATCACATCAGAAGATTTGAGATTAAAGAAAAGCGAAATCAGATGTAAGGTCACTCATTCAATAGTGATAAGTGGACATTAGTTGTTTCCAAAATTCGCAGTTTACCGCTTCATAAATTAAAAATTGCAAAGGCTGAATTCGAGTATATGCTAGAATGCTCTAGCATTTGTAATAATTATATTCATATTATTCTTCAAAGGTTCCATGAACATGGGCTGGTACGTTTCAGAAAATACATTTTTGCTCATCCTGGGATTTTAGGTCCGCCACTTCAATCAAAAGCGTCAAATTAAATGATAAAAGAGAGAAAAACAATTTTAAACATTGGAAAACAAAAACGTAGTTACTCAGAAACGCAGATTTGTGATTATTGCCAATTTTTATAGAAGTTATATCATAAGAAGAAATCCAGATTTCTTCAAAATCATACTAGAAGGAGAAGGGCAGCTGCAAAATAAAAAGGATGGATTAATCTTATCCTGTATTTGAACTGTGTAAAGAAAAGTTATTCACAGATGGCGTGTCGTATGGCACGGATGGCGAGTTTTGCTATGAGTGATATATTACTATTCTTGGTAATCGATCACTAATTGCAAAACTTGCTTTAATGATATATGGTTCGGACTAATGTATTGGCATAGGTTGCTTAATTTCTTCTCAGTGTTTTTAACAACAACATAATAAATTATTCCACCTACGACCGAAGTGGAATAATTTATTCTCCACCTATTTTTTATTTTCGCTACTTCTTCCCTCAAACATTTCCTATATTTATTAGAAGTAAGTGAATTCACCTTATTTACTCATCACAAACCATTCATATTTTTGTAACATCACAAAATAAGCCACAAAATTTTAAACATTTATAATATTATATTATTATATTATATCACACATTATATTATTTTTAAAAGATTTCATAAACATGATCTGACATTTAAACTCAGTATATGCTTTTTTGCCCAAACTGAGGTTAATTTTTTTAAGTCACACCGCGCCAATCAAAGGCGTCAAAGTAAGTGACGGAAGAGTAAAAGCAATTTTAGACATCGAATAGCCGAATACTGTGAAATATCTACGGAAATTATTGGGTATTGTAAACTTGAATAGACATTTTAACCAAAAGGCTGCCTGAAATCAAGCATTCTTTAACAACTATTTGGTGGGCAGTAAGAAAAATGGCAATAGCATAATCGAATGGACTACTGAATCTTCTCATGCATTTGAACTTTGGTTTGGTTTTTGCTTTTACGCACAAAAACCACTCTTACAAATCAGTCACAAACTTGTTTTAATGGTAGATGCTTCGGATAGATCATTAGGATCTGTCGTTCAACAGCATGTTAATGGGCAATGAAAGTCCTTTTGATTCTTCTCAGGTTCAGGTTCTCAGTTCAACACCCACCCAGCAAAGTTATTTCACGTACGATCGAATCCTCTTAGTTGCTTATTCTTTCATCAAACATTTCCGTCATTTGTTGATGGGTCGGGAATTTACCTTATTCATTGACCATAAAACCAATCACATTCACTTTTCACCAAAAGATGGAAAGAGGCATCTAATAGACACCTGGAGTATATTGCACAATTTACAGTGAATATCCAACATATATCCGGAACAGATAATATTATACATGATGCTTTATCGAGAACGAATGGATTATACACTCAAGAGCCAAAACATTATGATCACCCCTACATTTTCCAATGAACTCGCCTGGATGACGTGGAAGGCACGTGATCAGGTGGAATTGGTATTTAACTGCTGCTGGAGAGTCTAAAGAATCATTCTTTCACTTACTTCTGTGTGATGGGAAAGGCTGCGGATCTAAGCGACTTTGATAGAAGGCAGATTGTAATGGCTTCAAGGCTCGGAACAAGTATTTCCGAAACTGCACGACTCGTGGGTTGTTCGCGATCTACAGTTGTTAGTACTTATGCAAAGTGGATGAATGACGGTGAAACCAGCAGTAGACGACATGGTGTTGGACGTCCACACGCTATCAAAGAAAAAGGTCGTCGGAGACTGTCTCGCATGGTGAAGCAAAACCGGAGCCAGGCAGTGGCTCAGCTGACAGCCCAATACAATGCAGGGCCAAGTAGAATAGTATCGGAGCACACTGTTCAGCGGACACTGTTGGATATGGGGCTACACAGCAAACGCCCCACCCGTGTGCTTTTGCTGACCAAGCGTCATCGCCAACTGCGCCATGCGCTGGGCCCGGGAACATCGTGACTGGTCCATGGATCAGTGGGAGAGAGTTGCCTGGTCAGATGAATCACGGTTTGTCATTCATCACGCCGATGGCCGTGTCAGGATATGCCGTCTTCCAGGCGAACAGTTGCTCCCTCAATGTACAGTAGGTCATACACAGGCCGGTGGTGGCGATATTATGCTTTGGGGGACGTTCTTTTGTTTGTCTCTGGGACCCGTGGTTGTGGTAGAGCAGACCATGAATGCTACAGGGTATCTGATCATTGCGGACCAGTTGCACCCTTACATGGCCTCTGTTTTCCAGTTGGAAATGGAATGTTCCAACAGGACAACGCCCCTTGTCACAAGGCTAAAATTGTGTTGTCCAGGAACATCATGCTGAATTCCAGTTAATGTCCTGGCCGCTTAACTCAGCGGATCTCAATCCGATAGAACACATTTGGGATGTCCTAGGACGGCAGCTCAGAGTCCAAAGACCACCAATTCGCAATATCTCAGATTTATGTGACCGTTGCTTAAACATCTGGTACAATCTGTCTCCGGCCATCTACCAAGGACTTGTGTCATCCATGCCAAGGCGGGTTGAAGCTGTGTTGCGCACCAAAAAGTGGGCCAACTCGTTATTGACAGGTGGTCATAATGTTTTGGCTCTTGAGTGTAGATATGTCCACAAATTGATTATTAAGCCATAGCCAAATCTCAAAAGTTAGAAGCGGAACTAAAAGACATCTTTTCTTCTCCAAATTATTCCCTGAAGATCGGAAAAATTACCTATAATTGGTTCTAATTCCTTCGTATAGTGCGATATCTTAAAAAAGCAAGTACAGGACAACCGAATATAACATATGCTTTTAGAAAACAAGTATTTCACGGCATTCCCGATCTTGTTATCCAGATATTAAAAATCCCCTATAAAATTGATATCCTCCAAATTTGTGTGGAAAAAAACCCGAGAAACTAGGCTAAATGCTGCATTTAAGTCAAATGTCTAAGATTTCAAAGCATGTGAAAAGTGTGTGATAAAATTGTATGAAAAGAAGATAAAAAAAAGCATTTGCTGAAACAATTATTTGTAAAAATTAAAAGAAATAAAATAATTTCGTAATCAAATAAATTTTTTCAAAATGGAAAAAATGGAAAAAAATACAGTTCGGATAAAACAAAATAAAAATTAAATTGCATTAAACGAAAAAAAAAATTATTTTCTGAAATAATTATTTGTAAAATTACAAAAAAAAAAAAAAAAAAAAAAAATAAAATAAAATAAATTCCTGTACCAAAGTAAATTTGGTAACCCATCGGGATAAATAATAAATCAAGATTTAAATGAAATCCATCAAAATAAATAAAATTGGACCTGAATGGCGGAGTGGCTAGCTCTCGGTACCACAGGTTTCGGTTTCGAGTCCCGGCGATGCCATGGATGTTTGTAGTGGTTCGAAATCCACTTTAAACCGTAGGTCCCGGTTTAACAGAATCGTAGAGCGTTGAGAGGGTAGTGTTATTCCGCGTCCGTATCTTATCTTCAAGCTATACGCACCTCCTGGTTAGTGCTAAAGGGAGTAACGTCGGTTGTCTAAGTGTTTGCCAGCTGCATTAGAACAAAATTATATATACAAATTTTTTTGTAATACTTAGAAAAAAACAAATTAAGAATTCCATAATTAAAAATTCATAGCATTATCTAATCTATCCAAACCCCGCGTATAGTACAGAGATGAGTCCTTCCATATTACCACAAAAAAAAAAAAAGTTTTCCAAAAGGGGAGGGGATTTCTTTATCGACGAAATTGGATTGGACAGTTGAATTCCTGTCCTCATAGAACACATCTACTCAGTAGCACAGAATTAAAAATAAAAGTAGAAATGTAAACCAGGAATAAATAAGTTTCTAGAAAACAAATCAGAAGGGGAAAAAAAGAGACTACATATCAATGCAGCGCATCTGGAAAAGGCTGAACGTGTGGAGCAATTTTGCTATTGAAGAAAAACTATACTTACTGTTTCAAGGAAATTAGTTGGATGCCTGACCAAAAATAACATAGTTCATACATATTTTCATCTTTCCTTCTTTAGAGGTTGTAGAAGAAAGTTTTTTTTATAGATCTTCAGCTGCACCAAATGGAAAGAAGAATTCCTTCATACAGAATAATACGTTTTTAGAAGATAACTGTCTAAAAAAGGAATTTCTATGGGAGTAGCACGTGCAGGAACTTGATGTTTGATAACTTTGAAGTAGTTGACTGTTGAGTAAGTTTTAGATGTTAAGGCTCTTGTTTGAGGTCGGAAGGTTGATTTTTCCGGTGAAACTTGGGAACCCTCCATGAAACAATGTGTTCAACGTTGTTGCAGTTGATGCAGGTAGGAGAGTTGATCTTTTCCCGGACTCGGCAATCCTTGAAGGAATGATTTGCCTGCACTTTAGGCATCTCTGTTTAGCACCACAGTTGTCAGCAGTGTGGTGGTAAGAATTGCAGAGAAAATATTGCGAGACATGAGGTTTCTCCAAAACCATTCTACACTTACTGAGAGATATAGAAATATGTTGATTTTGAAGTTTTCTTGGTTCTTTGAAATTTAGGAAAGACAACTTACCACATTGGAAATAGTTGTTTAGATCTTGATTTGGTCAATTGCATAACCTTTTCGATGGAGAAATCAAATTCTTTCAATTCAGCATGTATCAACATGGAGCTCTTGATGATAACTTTCTGTGGTCTTGATTGTTCTGGCGTTGTTAAGGAGAAATCCACTTCAGGTTTCTTCAAACTACTGCAGATGTCAATTTGATGATTATCATCATCAGTGAAGATTTTATAATAGTCACCAGTCAGTTAGTTTTCCATTGAGAGATTCATTTAATTCTTTAGTCTTAATGTGCAATAGACTAACAATTCTCATCATAACAGAAGGAGATTGGTGATTGGCACTTCAGTTGAGTCTATTTGATATATTATTTTTTTCTAATTCATCAAACGAGTTGGAAGTGGGGATTGGAACTTTACTTCTAACCTCTTTTACAGAATTGAGTTTGGCAGTTAATCGCGTATTCGAGAATAAGAAAGCCTCGATATCAGCCATCTCAGTTTCACTTTTGGGTGTTTGAGACAGCCCTTAACTTTACAGGAACAGTAATATTCCCTTTAGGTTTCACAAATATTTAAGTTTGCTGTATATGAATAAAATTTTTGTACTTTTCGGATCTTTGCCTTCAGGATTTTCCGCAATGTATTGCAAAGCTCTAGAGACAAATCTCGTTGAATTTAATTTATCTTGAATAATGGAAATCTTATCCCAGGTGTCAGTCTTTAAGAAGGAAGAATCAATCAACATACGGAACACCAAAAAAAGCTGCAATTTTCAAGTCTTCTGTAAGCATTTTATGACTGTAATTTTTAAGTACTGATTGAAAAATAACCTCGCATTTTGTCCTGGAGCACGAAAATTTAGCATTGTGAAACTTATTCAATTAACTTAGTTGAATTCATACTATGGAAACTTTGAATGCGAATCGTATGAAATGCAAATGTTCCCTTCATTGCAGCTGTTTTTCATCGTAAAAATAATTTGGAATTTTTTTTTAAAAAAATTGTTACTTTAGAACTAGAAGTTGATGCATTTAATGATTACTTATACTTGTTGTTGGTGGTGAAATGCTTCGTAATATCTGCTCTACTCCCAACTTCAATACAAAATTATCCGCCACAAATATTTCAGAAAACAATGGTATCGTTTTTGAATATGAGGAATGGAAATCCCCTTTTCAATTTAACGTTGAAGTGATATTTTATCTTTTTTTTTTTTTTTATTTTTCCATCACTAAATGAAATTTAAAATTAAAGAACTACACGAACGGTACAAACATATTATGAATGAATATAATATTTCATTGTATATCTCGGAAGATCCCATATTTCAATAAAAAAAAAGAAAGAAAAAGAAAGCACAGGTAAAAACAACAGAACAGTGGGTATACGGCAAATATGCTCAGAATTCAGTCATTTACATAATATTAAACCTTCTCATAGACTTCTTCTTACTCATCGAAAAGAAGGCATTCTTCTGTACAGATTTCGAACAAAGACATATCCTAGCAATTCTAAACTCCATAGATTTGGCCTGATTTTCATCTCCATTATCCCCGATCTGCAAAACTCCGGAAACTGTTGAACACATTTTGTTTTAATGCACAAAATATGTAGAACCAAGAAACAAACCACAAAGCGCTTTTGGATTTAAAGTTCGCTCTTATTCTTGAATATTTGATATGTCCAGAGGATGCATGTTATAAAACAGCAAAGATACTTCAATTTTTATGAAATTTCATAACCTTGTAAGATATAGGATACCCCACTTTTATTTTCTGGGGTTATTATTTCTTATTCACTTTTCATTTCAAGTACTAATTGTACTTTCTATGTTATAATCATCGTTCAACTGTTAAAATATTATGGTGTATTTGATCTGCAGTTTTATAAATTTCTTTCTTTTTCGAATTTATTCATGTTATGATTTTGGTTGCTGGAAAGTGTGAGCAATAATTCTTTCTTTTAAAATGAAATTTGTAATTCGTCATTGGCAATGCATTCGAGAATTTCGAGTTTCAGAGTAATTCTTTTATAATGGTTTCATTTTCCCTTTTGTCAAATTCTGTTATCTGTAGTATTTTAAACAGCATATGGATAAATTGAGTGAAGCAGTATCAGCGAGCATACATCTCAAAGCACCAAGTCAAGTCTTATCCATGAATAAAACTAATTATTTAAACTACAACTTAATTACATAAGTGAATAAATTTCACTAAATTTTAAATTAGTTTACATTCCTGTTGACAACAGGTTTGTAATAAATAAAATTAGGATTAAATAAAATTATGCATATTTAATTTGGTTTGTCGTTCTAAGGTCATTTTGAGCACACTTTAGGCTAATTAGACCGGGACCTACTGTTTAACGTGGATTCCGAACCACTCACAAACATCTATGCCACAGCCAGATTATGCATATTTGGAAATTATTAAACAGATAATGGAATCATAAAACTCGAAATATGTTTGCCTGTTTGAATATTCACTGCGAGTCTACAGCATGTGTATGTGCCATGTTTCGCTCGCCGCACTCTCTCAATATCTCCTGTGCAGAGAGTATGCGTGTGGCTTTATTTTCCCTAGCCTTGTCGAAACGTCATGTCTAATACAAATATGTCACATTACTCGCAATGGATCGACTCGGCATAGATCAAATACGGAGATTTACTGATTAGTCGTCAAGTATCGAAAAGGAAGACATTTTTCGAGGAGGGACAGAAGTAAGAAAAAAATATATGTCAATTGGATGATTGGTCACTTTACTTTATCACTATTAGAACATACCAAGTCCGTTCTAAGAAGAATGATTAGATTTAAGCTTTTTGAAAACGACCTTTTGATTGACGTCTAAATCTGAAACACTATGGAAGGATGAAGTAATATTTTATAAAGATCTCGACTAGTTTTAGCATGAAATTCTGAGAAAAGATTTTTTTTTTTTTTTTTTTTTTTTATGAATTTCCTTTAATGATACACTGTACAGGCCTGAAGGATTTTTAGAAAACGGCAAAGGATGTATCAAACTTATGAAGAATATTAAGTCAATTCTGATTCCCGTGATCGGAAACAACATACTTTTTGAGTTATGTCCATATTTGAAAGAACCGGTTTTCTACCCGCCAGCATTCGGATCTGGATGAGATTTTTTTCAGTTTAGCTTGCGCTCAAAACTTATAACATTTTGAGGGAGATAGGAGCATTAATCCATTACATGCTTAGTTAAATATGTTTTGTGAAATGTTTATTTATTTTACAAATGCCGAACATTGGCGCCTAAGACACTGGCTCTCCAGTACTTTTTGACCATGTCCTCATACCCAGAAAAAACGCATGACAATTATTTAAATGTTCAAATAATTGTAATGCACTTTCTCGGTATGTTTTATGAAATAAATAAATAATGAATTTAACTGCAATAGCATTCAAAGTATGGACTTCTATGTAATCAAATGCCGTGTGGAAAAAACATATTTGTAGATCTATCAAATGACAACGATTTAAGGTTGGAGTGTAAACCTGATTTATTGATAGAATTGTGGATAAAATAAAAGCAGAGAAAGGTGATGATGTATTTAAATTTATGAGGGGATATTGATTTTTTAAAAATTAAAAATATGCTTCGATACCTTTTATATTAATTACTTTTCAAAACTGATTTTTTTAATGACAAAAATAGATAACAGCCCCCCTGAATGCTCATTAAATTGTACATATCTTAAGCCTTTTCACTACGTGGGTAGAAATCAATAAAAGTTCTCCAATCTAAGCCAAGAAATACCAACTGTATTTGTGGAAACTATTTAAAAACGAAACAGATCAAAATACCAAAAGATAAATTATTACTCAATTTCGCAATTAATAGTCACTCCCCTTCTCCTAGTAGCTACATTTTGAACATTCATTTCAACAGCTTTTAAGAAAACCCATAAAAAATTATTTAATGAGTAAGCGAACATTAAATGTGGGATATTATAAAAAAAAAGGAAAGAAAGTAGTTATTTTCGTCTTTTGGGTTGCCATATAGCTCGTGCTTCTTAGTTCACTTCAGTTCTCTCTTTGTAGAAATCGAATTCCGTAATGCTGCCAGTTCGAAAAGAGGAATGAAAAATATAATAAAACGAACGGAGAGGAAGAAGGGAAGGAAAAAAAAAGTATTCCTAATCCGGTTTCGTGAATTGAGTTTACGATGAATGACAAAAGATCTAGAATCAGCGAAAAAGAGTCAGGAACTCTCGTGTAGAAGTAAAAGTGTAATTGTTTCCAGGGAGTGGCTTTTATTTTTAGGAAATGATATTTTCCATTTTTTTTTTTCTTTTCTGTTACTGTCTCCGTATTCTTTTACTTATAAAGGGTAAAAACAAGATTTCCAAATTTTTTTTTTTTTTTTTCTTTCATGCACTTAGATCTGATAGAACACGGAAATATAGTTCGAACTACACATACACACGTAAAAGAAGATAAACTTTTTGTTAAACTGGCTTAAAATACTTTTTGTCGAAGTTTATTATTTCGAAATAATGACATTTATAATTGGAGACATTTAAAATGTCATTATTTTGAAACTCAGTCGCATTATAAATGGTGACTAAGTAATAAAAGTTCATTTGAAAAAAATTACAAAAGGCAAAAAAATTGAGACGAGACTAATGAATTACTATTTAAAATAAATTTTGAAGCATGTAAAAAACCAAAAAAAGAAATAAAGCAAGCATGACTGAAGAAAATAATTAAACAAAAAATTATATATAAAAGAATGCATTAATAAATAATATAAAACATGATAAGTGCATAGCTATAGGTTAATTAAACTATAAAGCAACTACAAGAATTTCAATGAAATTCATTATAAAATCATTTTATTCAATAAATATTGCCTGTAAAAAAGATAAATTAGTTTTGAAGTCAATGGAATTTGAATGAATTTATCAATTGTTATTGATACTCACAATTTAGAAAATGTATTCGTAATGTTAGTAAATTATTAATTATTTAATTGTATATAAACGATATATATTTATTATTTAATATTAGTAAATCAATAAAATATTTCGTGTATTATTAAAATTACTTAGCAATATTTTATGAAAGATTTCAATGAATAAGAACACAGAATTTTAAAAATAACTTAATAGGAGATAAAGAAAAACAATTTCAAATTTATTTATTAAGATTAAGAAAGCAGATATAGAATAGATGCATTTTATTCAATACATAAATTTTTATCGAAATCTATATAAAATAATACATGGTTGAAATAAATATAAACCGAGTCTATAGATCAAAATAATCTACTACATATATTCTGAAAAAATACCTTAATTTTGTGTCTTTAATCAATAAAATACGTTATTTACTAGTGATTTTTTTTATTAATTCTTTCTTTAGTTTCAAAAGAACAAAATAATTTAGAACATTTATGATTATTAATTTATTGTGATGAATTATTTATTCTATGAACATCTACGATTATTAATTTATTCTGAAGAATTATTTATTCTAAGAACATTTACGATTATTAATTTATTCAATGAACATTTATGGTAATTAATTTATTCTGATGAATTATTATTCTATGAACATTTATGATTATTAATTTATTCTAATTTTAATAAAGTTTTCCAATAACGATAATTAATGAAGCCTTAGATGGGTTTTTAACAACCTGACGACTGCATTTCTCTTGATACAAAATGGCGAATAGATGCCAAAATGGCATTACATTAAAAACATTCAATTTTAAAATTCCATGAAAAATTATATCCTATTTATATTTTACACACAATTTTTTATAAAAAAATTCAATGTTAAGAAATCAATTAATCAAGAAATTTTATTCTCTGAAATTAAAAAAAAAAATATTAGTAAGTAATGGAAATAATAAATGTTAATACTTATTAAAATAAAATAAACTATTACTTACATTCTTAATATTTTAGAAAATAAACAAATCAAACGACACAATTTTTATGTGATAAAGAAGTTTAAGATTTTATGTTGGGCTAAATTTAACAAGATGTTAAAAAATTAATTAAAGATTAAATAAAGATACCCTAACTTTTTAACTAGTGAACATAATATAAAAAAAACTTACGATTTATAAAGAAGGCACTATTTTTCACCTGTTATATGCAAAAGATTTTTATGAGAAAAATATATTACGAAACATAATAGTTAAAACTATCTTTAAAAAATAATAATTATTTATTAAGAGCAAAAGATTTTTACGAAATATAAATATCTGTAATTATTCAGATAAATAACTTTTTTTTTCCGATATCGTTTCTTTATTTTCTAATGAAATAGAAGAAGTTCATTTGAAATTAAATGCTAACAGATTAAAAGAGACATAAAAACGAAAAGGACAGAAGAAGATTGACTCACTCACCATTTCATACATAAAAATTTGGAAAATACATTTATAACATTTTTTCTGAAACATTAAAAAAAAAAAAACTTTTAAATTCATAATTTCTCGTAAAACTTGCCAGAACATAAATTTCGGTTACTGGAATCATTACGAAATAATTAGAAACTAACATATTTAAATCAATAATTCCAAACACATTCTATTTCTAAATAAAAATTTAATGGAAGTATCTCACATTTAATAGAAATTCTAAAAGATTCGAAAAACTACCCTTAGCTGATTATGCAATAATTAGTAATGGTATTTATAAAATAATCTACCCAAATATTAATATTAATTTCCAACTTTTGTGTCACTACAGAGAATTCTTCCTTAAAAATTTTATACAGAAATACTTCTTAGTTTGTTATAATCATTTTAGTTTTCTAAAGTTATTGATTTTGATATCAATTATAAAATTTAATTGAATTAATTTAAATTTCGATATGTTTGCAAAATTTCACTTAAATTATTATTGATGAACAAATAGATTTTTAAAGTAATTTTATTAAATGCTTTTAAAAATTTAAACAATTTTAACATTAAACAAAAAAGAAATATCACCACTATTTAAAATAGAAGTTGTTTTTCTTTTAAGTCAATATTATAGTAGAAAATGTGGTCAAGTAAGTTATAAATAGAAAGTTTTGTGAAATGTTTCCGTACATTCGTAGTAACAAACTGAATGTGAAGTATTTCGACAAACAGGGCCTGATGGCTAGCGCTCTGTACCACAGGGTTCGAATCCCAGCGGTGTCATGGATGTTTGTAGTGGTTCGGAATCCAGTTTAAACCGTATGTCCCGGTCTAACATGATCGTAGAGCGTTGTGGTAGTAGACTCGTGTACGTAGCTTATCTTCCCTCTGGGTAGTGCTAAATGAGTAATAGTGGTGCAGCCTTTGCTTACGGCATAAAGATAACTGTCTCTGTATTGCAGCTGTATTAGAAAAAAAAAAGTAATTTTTACCAACAGATCAAAGGGCGAAATATTAAGTCATTGATAAGTGGCGTCTTCAAAATTGATGAAATGCAACCGCCGCGTATCTGTATAAATGGCAGTAGCTATCACAAAAAGCAACATGCGGTAAGCAAATGTATCGTAAATGAACTTAAGGTTACCTTTAAGGGCTGTCATAAGATTACCTTATTTTTGTAAGTTGAGATTTTTGCTCCTGTAAATGAATATACTTTTATCGTATTGGGTGAAAAACTCGGACAGCTTGAATTGTAAATGACATAAATTCAGGCTAGTGAGCGTCGTGGTTTGGGATATATTCTTATGGAGGTCCGCTCATATCTGTAGAAGGCAATTTGAACCAATCTGAATACCTACACCTAACTGCATATGCTGTACATTTTTATCATCTTTTCGGAAGGAAGATGAAATATTCCAACAATACCCCCTGACATACAACCACAGTCATTAGTTGCAAAAATACTAAGAGTTTAATGTATTTGGCTGGCTTTCAAGTTTTCCAGATCTCAATTGCATGAAAACTTGCTCAGATTATCTCGATTGCCATGCACGGTGAACGGTTTGTCCACTAAATATTCTACAATAGCTCATGGATTCTCAGCAATTTCTTTAGCTTTAAATTCCAGTAACAATTTTCAAGAACTTTGCTTCATCATTTCTACAGAGGCTGGCTGCTATTTAAGTAGCAAAAAGGTTATTCCAGTTATTATTATAGGTGGTTCTAATAATGTGACTTGACTGGGTGCCAACATTTATACATTGCCTGTATGATTTGCAAACTGTATCAGCAACCGAATTAGAGACATCTAATATTGTGTAGGATATTTTTCTACTTGATGATGAGGCAATTCTTTTGCAGCATTGACTCTACAAGACACTGAATGTGAGTGGGAACTATATGAATTCATGAGCATTGAGCAATCTCTCACAGTCCATGATTTGTTGGAAGAGGATCCAGACCCGGTATATCTCTCGATGGTGTTAGAAATGTGATTGATAACACTGAGGTCCAATGAACGGTTTGTCCACTAAATATTCTACAATAGCTCATGGATTCTCAGCAATTTCTTTAGCTTTAAATTCCAGTAACAATTTTCAAGAACCTTGCTTCATCATTTCTACAGAGGCTGGCTGCTATTTAAGTAGCAAAAGGTTATTCAGTTATTATTATAGGTGGTTCTAATAATGTGACTTGACTGGGTGCCAACATTTATACATTGCCTGTATGATTTGCAAACTGTATCAGCAACCATGAATTAGAGACATCTAATATTGTGTAACACTGGATATTTTTCTACTTGATGATGAGGCAATTCTTTTCAGCATTGACTCTACAAGACACTGAATGTAGTGGGAACTGTATGAATTCATGAGCATTGAGCAATCTCTCACAGTTCATGATTTGTTGGAAGAGGATCCAGACCCAGTATATCTCTCGATGGTGTTAGAAATGTGATTGATAACACTGAGGTCCAATGAACATGATGGCCAGGGAAGCATATGTATACTGATCCAACCATTCTGATAAAATTCAGAAATGACGGCTTGGTATAATGATCTATTGAAACAAGGTCTCAGTGGAATGTTGACAGTGAATAAACAAGAACATATGACTGTCCGGTATATTTTGGAAATATTCATTTATATGAGACATGTTACATGCTCTAGGAGTCCCATTTCAAAACACTTAATCAGTGCTTATAAGATAATACCACGCTACTAGTCTAAGTGCACACACACTACTGGCAAGACAGATCCACAGCTTTATGTGGTTTTTAATGAACTCGTATTTTACCACTGGATATATCAATGAGAATCTCATCTCATCTCGTCAGTCCTAGTAACTTTTTTTCATGTTTAGGTTGAGTAGATATCAATGTATCCATTCTAATCATTGTGACCTGTGTCATGTGGTTAGTTTGTTTGAAATTAGTCACACTATTTGACTCAACATACTATGACGAATAAAACATGAAATAACTTCTCAATTAGAGTCTTATTCATTATTGGTCTTATCTCACAATTCAACAATCAGCGAATGAATAAGTTTATTAGTACTACAACACAGTGATTATGTTCTTTAAACAACTTAAAACATTTAACATTAACAAAACCATATTTCTGTATACCATCTTCAAACAATTCAATAAACAGGAGAAAACTTCAATGAAGACTTATTTGATGGGATAATGGTTTTGAATAGTGTTTATTCTTTATAAAAAGAAAGTTTATTTAGAATTTTAATTTTAAATACATGAAATGAAATTACAAAGCAAACTAAAACATATTAAAAACAACTTCAATAAAATACTATGAATAGTAAAAATTACATAACACAGAAAAATATGAGCATTAGAAGAGAACATTTTAAGTAACTCAATCAATGAGAAGCAAAGGTGAAAATGGCATTACCTATATATTTTGTTGGCTGAAAAACTTTCACTGAAGAGAGATAGTTTGCAAGTTACTAAAAATCTGTACTAATAGCATAATAATAATAATAATAAAACTGCATTATAAAATATCTGAACCTAAAAGGAACTGTCACAAGCAGCAACAATTCTAATATGATTAAATACATTATTATACAATTTATTTATAGAAAGAAAAGTTATATATATATATATTACCATGAAAATTCAACATTAATTCCAAAGAACCTATTAATACCCTGGGTAAAAATATCAATAGATAGCATATCAAGTGTTCCGATAGCTACACATATACTTTTAAAATAAAAAGACATTGTTATAGAGAATAAAATGAAGTTTATTTCTTTATAGAATAGATGTACAAGTTTCGTAAAATTTATATTTAATGTGAAACTATGAGTTGATCAAAACAATTGTCATTGTAATTTCCCCAATTTAATGAAAATATAGCACATTTTTTTATTATAATGAAATTTGTTGCATAATAGTTCATATAATGAAAATCTGATATAAAGTATTGTTTAATTTTAATCGTTTGATTATGTATTTAAAAACAAATTTATTTTGATTGAACAGCTTTTTAAAAGTATTATTTACACCAGTTTTATTCATGATAAGCCTTGCAACAAATACAAAAATGAAGAAAGCAGAAATATTTTTAAGACGAAAAAATTCTTTTCTCTCCTTTAGAAGCAAAAATATTTTTTAAATAATAGCAACAAACCAATCAAACTGAATCGCCATGAAATACATAAAATATGAGTCATGTATGATACTATTCCTCATGAGATTCAGTTAGTAAATTAAATAACAATTATTAAAAAAAATATTTACAGATTAAATATTTATGAATGTATAGATCAGAAAAGATTTTAAAAATGATTTTTACATGCTATTTAAAATTAAAGCTATTAAAAATATACATGCTATTAAAAATATGTATGGATTACAATAATATTAAAATTTGATACTTTATTGAACTAAAAGAACTATACAAAAAATTAAATTTGAACATCAAGTCCTTCACTTTTCATTCTTCTTATAGATTGGCTAAACCTCTTCTCTCTAAGTCTTTCTGCTGCAGCTTTTTCTTGTCTGAGGAAACAAAACTCTTAATATATCACTATATTAATTAATCATAATGCTACTACAAAGTTCCATAATTTTTAGGTTTAAAAACTGATAATGCATAAATCTTTTTATGTACTATGTCTAATAAAGTTGGTATGCTGAGAATTTTAAAGATGAAGTAAAAGTTACAGAATTAATACTAGAACAATATAAAAAATATGTATATTACTTGATGAGAAAATTTATAATTAACTTTTGATATGTTTTGTATTTTATTAAATATTTTAATTGTTTACTATGTTTAAATTTAAATCAATAAATAAGTTTATAATGAAACTTTCAATTGATTTTTATTAAAAAGTAAATCTTACGTGAAAAATGAATAAAATAATTAAGCAAAACTGAAATTTAACACTAAAAGGAAATTGTGTATTATATTAATACTGTTGGTGCCATGGTTTGTATTATATTAATATGGTTGCATTATATTAATACTGTTGCAGCTAATGATAATATTAAAAATGTGAACGAAAATAGCACATGTAATTAAATTTAATTTCTAAAAATATTTTTCTTTTTACAGAAAAAAAAAATCGGCCCTTATAAGTAAGATTTTTTTTTCTTATCAATAAGCAATAGCCATATAGTTGATTGCTATATTCTGTCAATAAAGAGTTATTCAACACCATTGCTTGCAATGCAGTCCAGGATTTGTGTTTCTCTTTTTGCATTTTGAAGATGAGAATCCTACATTCTGTTCTTTATGTTTCTCTTATTCATTCACAAGAAAAAAGATTTCTTGTGAGTCAAATTGTGTTTGACTCACAAGTTTGAATTTCTTGTGAGATTTCTTGAAGAAGAAAAGATCTGCAACTCTTGCAATACAGAGTGCTTGCAGACTCTTTTAACATTAAAGTTTTGTTTTTAGCAGACAAACACAGTCTCTTATTAGTTTTTATAAATCCCCTTAGCATTCTTGCATTGATTGGACATTCAAGTATTTTAGACAGCTCATTAACCAAATTAAATAACTCTTTCACTTCTCAATGATTTTCAAATCAACTAACTGTCTTAACATTCTGAAATCCTCTTTTTCATTCAGTTCTTCTGCTAAAATATGAGAATTTGTCTCTTAGTATCATTCTTAAGTATCTGTACAATCCAATAGTCCAATGCAATCATTGTTCAGGTAATATGAATTCTTAAATAAATACTAAATTAAATTTTTAAAATAAAAGTTGTAATTTTAAAAATTATATAGCACTGAACCTAGCATATATCTGACAAGTTGCTCTGCTTTTTTCAAATAAAGTTTTCTCTGCAAAAGCAAATAATCATTGAATTTCACTAGTAATTCATAAAAAATATCAAATTAATTTAAAATATCTGTAGAATAGTGCTTGCATCTTATAGATAGCTGTAAAATTTTATTTATTTAAAAAAATGTTTTGAAATAAACATAGTTTTTAAAGGGTGCTTTAGACTTTTATGCAAAGCTGAACAAATGAGCAATGTTAATGTTAAAAAAAAAATTATAAAAGACAGTGACTTTGGTATGGAAAACATATTTCTTTTAATAAGCTTAACAAAATTATTTAAGTCTGGAAAACAAATTTGAGAATCATGGATGATGTACAACATTTATAAGTTTACTACATGAATAACATAATTTAAATATCATGGTGGAAAACTTTTGCTTTTCAGCATTGGCGCTTCAATAATATAAATAATTTAATTAAATAATATACAAGTATTGGGGTATATTTAAAATTTACTGTATTAAAAGGAATTGTTTTTAAAAAAAGTATCTATATTAATGCATCAGCAATGTTGTTTGATAAAAAATACCTATTAAGCATACATAAAATGTAATGGTATAATAATGTAAAACATAATAAAATATTTATTACTTTGTTATTTTAGAATATAAATAAGATTTCTACAAATGCTTTTGAAAATTTTCTTACAATTAAAAGATTATATTTTGATATTTTATTGAACATTCATATTATACACTAATTTCAAAAAATTAAGAAAATATCATAAAATTGTGATTACATAGCAAAAAATAAAACATTTTCAAAAAAATTATTCAGTATACATAAAAAGTAATGCAGCATCACAATATGACATGCAAATTCATAAAGCTGTTGTCATTTAACAAAAATGGATATGTGGCTAAAAGACTATGAAAACAATTGTAAATAGAAATGGTTAAGTTTGAGATAGCTCTGTTTTGAATGCAAATAATTGATATTTATGCAAGCCAGAGTTAATACTTTGAAGTAAAATGCATGTATAGAAATCCACCTTTACATCATAAAATGTGGAATGCATTCTAAGAACAGAATCAGCTGCTAAAATGTACAACCATGAAAAACTACAGCTGCAAATGCAGCAGATGACCACTATTTGCAAGGAGACACATAAGTGCTATATCCAGATCAACTGTACACAGAAGGCTTCACACAGACCTACCTTTCACACAGAAAAGGTAGCATTATTCAGCAATGAAGAAATCTTGCACCATGTCCCCAAAAATGAAATGCTTAATTGGATCCACTCATATGCAAGAATTGTAGTCAAAAGCAAGGAGGTTTTTGTTCTATATACTGTTGTTCAGATTTTATTTGCAAAGTGATCTCAGAAGATTGTTGATTAGGTGAGAGCTTAGAACCTGCCAATATTCTAATCATATCAATGCAAGAGACAACAATGATGGATCCAGGGTATTTGTGGGCAGTTTCTCATTGGTGGCTGCTGACTTGTATCATCCCAAATGGTACTAGTATTGTTCAGTTATATAGAGACGACAGTATTGATCTAACTATTCGTACTCATGCAAGTGCAATTGATGAGTTTTTTATCTTGCAAGAACTAAGTTAGACTACATAGAGTTTGGTTGGTGAAGAATTATATTAGTAAGAAAATTATTGTGTGTTTGGGTTGGCCAGCATGTTCTCTGGACATGAATTGATTGAGCATGTTTGGAATTCTCTAGGTTAAAGCACAGTTGCACTAACTTGTTGCCTGTAACCTTTCTGGCTCTTTGAACTGTCTTGGCTTGATTGATTCATTATCATCATTTTGAGCATGGAGCATTGCTGCTATGCCTTTAGATCCATTATAAGTGATCATACTCCATATTGAAGTTGACCACACATTACTTAGATATATATGTTTTAAACTTGTTTCGATTTTATATATTTTCAAAAACAAAAACGTTTTATTTGTGTCTAATTATTGAAGCACTATTTAATTACCAAATTTCATTGAATTTCAATGAATAGAAATTTCAATCACAATTTTTCTTGGATATCAATCACAAAATATTATTTTCGATATATCAATCACAATTTGAAAAATAAAACAATGGGAAGTGCATACCTTTTTTTTTTTCTGCAAAGCTAATGTTTCAGGCAAGATTTCTGGTGGGGGTTTCTCAGCTTCTCTGATATAACATCTTAATTTATCCATGCAATCTGCTAGGTTCAGAGTTTGAAGCCTTGTTTTATCTGATCTTAAGACCATAAACCCATCTTTTGTGATTTTATTATGATGCTGTAAATAAGTGAAGAGGGAATTTAAAATATAATGCCAAAATTTTATATAGAACAAAAAAAAATATTTAACAATAATATGGTAAATAATTTGATGCTAATTGCAGATTATGATAACTAAAAATCAAAATCAAACATGGATTTATCCTCCCATTTAGCTAAGCTTAATTTTAGAAGTCCTAAAGAAAAATTTATTAATTGGATACTTAACTTTTAAAAAATGATTTGCTCTTCTTGATCAAAATTTTAAAGTCAAAATTAAAAAAAAAAAAAAAAAAAAAAAAAAAAAATTAAAAATGTTTTCCCATTGTTATCTTAATTCTTATACAGATAATCTATTGCTAAAATTATTCATTTAACGGCATTTAAACTACCTTTTTAAAATGAAAAATTATTTTGGTAAAATATGTACAAGCATTTAAAATACATAAGGATAAAACAATGCCAATGCTAAATCATCATCATAAGCCATGTATAGGTTTAAGTTATCAAAATAATTTTTAATAATAATAAAGGAATAAAAAAAAAACCTTTTAAATTTTAAAAAATAAAAATAAATAAGAAAATAAACTTACCAATTTTGACAAATTTTCCCTAGCAAGATCTGGTATCCAAGATGCAGTAGGTAAATGAAATCTTATTTCTACCTTTGTATTAACTAGAAAGTACAGAGGCAGGAGAAAAAGAAAAAAAAAGGATTATTTCTAGAATACCACAATTAAAAGAGAGAGAGAGAGAGATTTTTACATGTCAATAAATCTTGAATTAAAAATATCAATTCTCTCTATAAATGAAGTAATATTACTTTGTTAAATTTAATTTATTAGATTAAAATAAACCTGTAATAATTTATGAACATTAGTTCTCCCAATATTTTTCTAAAGTTAAATAAAAGAAATTTCTTTTACTACATTTTTAAAATGGAAACTTTTTAATATTCATGTCAATTACAGAAATATGACAAATTAAATATTATTATTAACATTAACTTATTAAAGAAAATTAAAATCCATTTCATTTGTATAAAATCGTTTCTGTATGCTAATGATATAGTTCTTGAAACCTAATGATTACCTTTTGTTACCTATGTATTTAATTTACTTTTATTTTGCCAGAAAGGAGAATGAATATAGTATAGTGTAAAATTGATGGCTACAAAAAAATCAAACTTTTTTAGATTTAATTCATGGAATTAGAGAGTTCATAAAAAATATGCATTATGTTTATAATTCCCTTGATTTTTCATATTTTTAATTTTTTTTTTTTTTTTAAGCAAACATTCTGATAAAAAAATAAATTATAAGAATTTTTCCAGATTTTGACTTTTTTTATTTTCTGAAAATTTTATTAGAGAAAAAAAAACAAAAAACAAAGTGGGAAAAAAAAAAAAAATCAAGACAAAATCTCAATTACAGATGCAAAATATGTATAACAATTGTGATTTATTAAATAAACCAAAAAATAAATAAAATATTTGGAAAAAAAAAAATATTAAAAAGATCACAATTGAATAAACTTCAAAAATTGAATATTTGAAATAACTTTAATTTAATGAATTTTTAACAATTAACTTAAACTAAATAAACTTTCTGAATCAAGCCACCAGATAGCCATATCAGGCAGAAAATTATTCTTGTTTAATTAAAAAGAATTAATTTTTTTGGCTAGATCGCCCCCTCTCTCCATATACCAATGGTTATCAAATTTTGAGCATCCATTATAGAATCCACTCAAACATCACCTGAATAGAACTATGGTAAAGGAATTGGTTTGACTTGACTTGACATGGTGCTTTGAGATGTATGTTCGCTGATGCTGCTTCATCTCTCAATTTATCCAAATGCTTTTTAAAATATAGCAGGCAAAACAATTTAGCAGAATATTTCCTACACATGCATTGCTAATTATATAACAATTATATACATCAGCATTATGTGATTAAAATACAAACTAATTTCTAGCAGAAATTAAATTTAAATAAAAAAATTTTTAAATTACCTTTATTAACATTTTGACCACCTGGACCACTACTTCTAGAGTATGTGATTTGTAATTTATCTATATGCAATAAAATGAATATGTATTAGAAGATAGAAGAAAAAATTACATAATTTATTATATACAATAAAAATTCAAATGCCTAAAATTGGATATAAAACTTAAATATGTAAAAAAAAATTGCAAATTAATATGTAATTAAATAAATACACATTTTCTTAGTTTAAAAAGAATCCTCAAAGTCTTTTTTGCCAACTTGAATAATTTTTTTAGATAACTTAAAACTTCATGAAATTTTTATGGTATTAACAATAATTATAAAATGATCAGTATTTCGTGTTTTGTCATTCTGCATTAGAAATAAATTGTGAAAATTTTCACCAGTCCAACATGCTTAAAATAAAATTCAAGAATATAGTATTTTTAGGATATTTTATTTAATAATTTCTTTCTCCCAAATCAATACTGATTATTTACAATGATTTTAACTCAGAGATATAAATAGAAAATATTTTTTGTGCCTAATATATCTGGTTTATGTAAACTTTAATGTAAATGGCCATTTTTGTAATGAGTCACAAAGTAAGTATTACTAATGTGAATGTTATTTTAAAGAAAGTTAAAAAAAAAAATTATTGCTGAATATAAGTTTTTTATTTTTATTATTTCTCATATTATTTTTGGTACTTACGTATTAACGCCACCGCAGTTACAGGGCGCATTTGGCGGTTTTTAAGTGGCGCCAATCTACACTTAAAATTTTTGTGACAAATCATAAAAATATATAAAACACTTTGTTTTTAAATAAAGTGTTTTGATTTTAAATAAAGTAGTCAATCGGATTTCGGTGGAAAATGGGCCGATATAGAGTTTAACATAGATTCAAAACAGTCTCTATTTTGGCGCATTGGCAGCTCTTTTATTGGCGCAACTTCTGCTGCGGTGGTGTTAATACGTAAGTACCTAATTTTTTTATTTTGATTTTAGAGACCAAAATTATAATGCAAATGATCAGGCAATTTTTAAAATGGATGTATTTTAGAATTTACAAACTGATGAAAAACTAATTTGGCAAATGATTAAGTTGCTAAAAGAAGAAACTGCGATAATATAAAAAATGTAGAGTTCAGCATTTGTTTCACAGATACAAACATAATTAAATATTCAATCATTTCTAATGTACATCAGTATTGATTTTAATAGTTTAAAAGTATTTACAAGTATTCTGAAGTTAATATAAATATTTGCAGAAATTGCAACTTTAAAATCATCTCAATAGCATTTCAATACCTTTACATAAATGATTAAAAACTTGTGATACATTTTATAACAAATCATCTATCTTTATAAGGATTTCTTTAAAAATGTCAGAAATACAATTAAAAAAACTTGATACAATTATTAAAAAGTAATACATTGATTTTTTAGTTAAATACAGTACAGTACAGTAATAGTTAATTTAACTGCTCAATCATTGATAACTTTCATATTCTCGCAATTTATATATTTTAAGAATTGAGTAGAGAACTAAATTGGGTAAAAATGTAGAAAATTTAAAATTATTGAAAATTTAATTTCAAAGCAGCAATTCAGTGGTGAAGCAAAAAGTAATTTCATAAAACTGAAGCAAAAAAATCCTTGCCAAAGGAATAACATTAATTTTAATAGCAGATAATATTTTTATGAGCATTAGAAAAAAATATTATTGACTTAATGTATCAATTTAGATTGAAATAGCAAATTGTAATTAAACATATTTTTATGCATGCAGTGATATATTAAAGAAAAAATATAAGAATGAAGTTTCCAAAAATGCTCTAGAAAAGCTAAAATACTAGACTTGAAAAAAACTTCAATCATTATGTTAATTACATTTTCTGTGAAAAACAACTGAGTTGGATGAAAGAAATAATTGCTGTATACGATGCATTTTAGAGATTGGCATCCTGTAACTAAAAATATCTTATATAGTAAAAAAAATAAATAACAAATATTAGTATTTTAGTATATTTATTCATATTACAATATAACAAATCGTAAATTTGTTATAAAAATTGATTTTTAGGGAGAGTTAATTGCTTTAAGCAAATGCCCATATATGAACCCAAATTGTTGGCAATATAACTTTTACGTTTCATATTTTTTTAGCAAGTAAAACAACAAAAAATCATTCATAACAAAACAAACTAATTGCAGTGTTAAAAGAATTTGTGGGAAAAATAAAAAGATTTATTGGTACTTTAGAATCTTCCATAATAAACTCTCATTATTGACTGACAAAAATATACATACATAGATGTGTGCATGCATTTCAATCATAAAGCATATTTTATTAATATATATAAATAGTAATAATGTAAGCTTATTTAGAAATAATGCATAATAAATTACCTATTGGGACAAATCCTGAAAATTTACCATCAGGACTTTTGATTGTCTATAATAAATGGAAAAAAATTACATCAATTTTTAATTTAAATAAAACTGTATTTAATTGTATGTGATTTAAATAAGAATGTTTTAACACTTCAAAGTAAGAAAATTTTTATAAAATATTTAACAATCTTCGATTTTTAGTAATTTGTTTATCATTTGTAATATGAATTAGATAATGCTATTTCCACTTTAAACATTTAAAGAAATTTGAAAATTACATTAATATAAAATTCTTCGTATTATTATATTCATTAATAAAGGGATAGAGTACCTTCGGCTTAGACAGATCTAAAGTACTTTCGGGATATAATTTATCGACAGAATATTGGCTTTTGAAACTTCTTACTACACTTAAGTTAGTAAAATTTATAATTCTAGGGCGTATTATTCCGTTTATAAACATATTGAAAGAAATAAACAATAAATAAATAAATTTTGATAATTATATAAATAAATTTTATTCAAAACTAATGCTTTATGACTCCACGATGAAACTTTTAAACATAAACAATTAAATTGAAGTTGTAGTGTTGCAAATGAAATGAAGTCAAAATGTTTAATTTTGTTTCGGTATAACAAATTGACTTTAAGAAAGTTTCATTTTTATTCACTTTAAGAATAAAAGAAATTTTATTCCTTAATTTTCCACTTTCATAAACAAACAGAATTTTATTTTTTCATAAAAAATTCAATGCGAAAAGTTAATTCCTTTAAGGTCAAATTTCTTCTGCTACTTCAAAACACACAGGGAAAAAATTGCAAAGTATATTTATTACTTACGTTATGTTGAATATAAATGGATTATTAAGTATATCTCGCTACAATAAAATTTTAAAGTGTTCAATAATAATGTGAAATTGAATGGGCATTTTATTTACACGCTTTTTACATAATTGTTGCATTTTTACTCAGTGAGAAAAAATTAATGAGTTAAAAATTAACTATAATAGCTATATCTTAAAATGAAATTTTACAATTTGTGATTTTAAATTTAGTAGTGATTTTAATTTATTATTGACAACTTATATGGTAATTTATATATATAAGAGAAAAATTTCAAGCATTCAAATTTTTGTTTCTATTCCTTATATAAGGAATTCATTTCTTTATTTTAAAATATGACTCCTTTTGCACTAATAAAAACAGTTATAAATGTGTTTTTTGAAGATAAATAGGATTTCATTTAAATCAATTAATAGAAATAATCCCTTTTTTTTCCCTATTGTCCCTCTACTTATCGTTACTGATCAACGATTGGTGACAAGTGTGTTTTTTTGTGTTATTGCTTATATGCCTTTCAGGTATAGGATACGCGGTTGCCAAATAATTCTCGAGAAGGTCTAAAATGGCTGCTCTCGTAGAAGGGCAACAATATGGCCTTTCTTCACAAGATAAAAATAATTGTACAAAATCATTAGTTTTTGTTAAATTAACAGATTCGGCATTAAGATCAATTGAGGAATATGTAAGAAACAAGGTAAGCTAAAATTTTAAAAGGTTTTCATGTATTTCTTAGCTGTATTTTAAAGCATCTTCCTGTCTGCTTACACGTCGAATTTTTATTTGTCCTAAATTAATATTTTACAAAATTTTTTCAAACGTTGATTTTTACATTTACGTTTACTTATGACATTTAAGAATGTAACAGTTTATGCTAAATTAATTTAGAATTTTTTCTGTAATTCTAGAACAGATGTCAAACTAGATCTTGTGTACGTGTTGGGTAGTATTTTTAGTTCCAGCTGATTCAAATGAGATTGTAGATAGTTTGCAATTTTTAAATATTATTAAAAATAATATTTCAATTGTCAAGTTAACATTATGAACACATTTTTTTTTTTTAACTTTACAACTTAATTAAGTTTTATATAAATACTTAAACTCGATTTAGAACATATTATTAACTAAATATGTTTTGCTCAAAATTTCGTGATAATTTTATCAAACACTACAAGTTTATTATAGTGTAGGAATATTAAATAAATTAATTAAAGTACCAGTTTTTATAGTTTTTCCTTATAGAAATAATTTAAACAAGTCGTTTGTGAAACCTTCCAACTGATCAGTTATAATTTCTTAATTGTAGTTTTTCATTTACAACAATCTGCTTTCATTTGTAATAATTTTGATATTAAAGAATTAATGATTAAAAAGTGATCATTTTGCTTGAAAAAAATTATTTAGAACGATTTATTGAAATTTAATTTACATATGGATTGTTGAATTACCTTACAACAAATGTAACAGTAATAAGAAAAACAGCAACTTAATATACAAACTGTTTTTTTTTTTTAATGTCACCATTTATTATTTAGAAATTTCAGTTATTTAATATTTCTCAATCTATTTTGATAAAGGATTCATTTCCAATATTTATTCACTAGTTTTTAGACATCTAACTTTTTCAAATCCTTCATAAAGTGTATTTTAATTTTAAATATGAATCATTTGAAATTATATATAAAACAATGATAAAATAATCCCTTTTCTTATTGCCATAATTATTTTAATAATTCTGATTTTTAATGTTGATTTAAAAAATCTATTTTTGAAATAACCATTAGAAATATATACTTTTCAAAAAAAGATTTTTTTCTCAAGATAAAAGATTTCTCAATATAAAAATGAAGATATGAAAAGTATTATTTAACAAAATATTTTTCAGATATTGTTTTATTTTGATATCCTTTTATACTGTTGCTAATAATGAAATTAATTTTACTATAATTTTGAAGCAATGCATTATTGTTAAGGTGTAATTATTTTCAACATTAAACTTTTATCAATTTTATAAGTGTTTTATTAAATGAAACTTTAAGTTATCTTATATTGCTATACTAGGAATTCATGTTTATAATTTGTCAAGATTACTGTGACTTACCATATGTTCAGTTCATTTTAGTGCTTATCATATAAGAAAAATTTGTTATTACAGTTATGATAATGTAAAACAAGGTTAAAGATATAAATAAAATTATAATTTTAAATACTAAAGTATATTCATTTATAATTTTAAAAAATTACTGAATATTAGATTTATTAATGTGTATTAATTACATAAATATATTTTAAATGCATTTAGAAGGAAAATAAATCTTTAGAATATTATGTATTATTAATTTTGTCATGAATTATTGAAAAAAAACTTTAATAAATTTTTATGAAAAATAAAATTGAATGATAGTTTAATTTGAAAATTTTTCTTCAAATATTTATATTTTAAAGTATTATGTATTCTTTGTAATAAATAAAATCAATGCAACAGATGCATTTTCCATTGTATATGTATTAAAAATAATTAATGAAATAAAGTAATTGATTATTAATAAGTTTCTAATATAAATTTTGAAATTAATCTATTACTTTTGTAGAAATTGAAGGATTATAAATAAACTTGAGTAAATATAAAATATTAGAAATATAAAGTCAGTTTTGAAGTAATAATTTTTTTTGTTTCTTTGCTATTTTTAATTCCTTTATTTATATGAAGTTAAAAATAATTTACTAAAATGGTTAAGCCTAAAAGCCTAAGCTTTAAAATGGTTATTATTGGTTATTATAAATTTTTATTTGACTATGAAATTTATTCTAAAAAGATAATAAGATATAGGATATTTTCTATATATAATATTTTCTCAACTGTCAGTTATAGTAGTATGTTTTGGATCTTTTAAATGTTTCAAAAGGCAAAAATTTATTTTAATAATATTTCATGTCTTTAAATATATTTGAAGAAAATAAAGACTAAATTTTTGATGGCATGAGTTAATTTTTTTTTTTTTTCTTCTAAATTTCTTACATTAATATGTAAACATCAAAATTTGTGTTGTGTGACCAAAGCTAACCAGGCTGTGTAGTAACATGGAATTTTTGCCTTGTTTATTTTGTCTGCTTATTTTCTTTCTTTTTTTTTTTTTTTTTTTTTTTTGATTTAAATACATAATTTTAGGGAAGTTGCTAAGAGTCTTATTAAAATTAAAAATATATAAATTTAATTTGTTAGAGCTTAATTTAATTATATAATATCAGAAATTTTAATTTTCAATAAGGAATTGAATACCAACTTATTCATTATATATATTCTGAACATTTGTATGTATGTGATTTCTTTAAAATAAAAGTATATGCATTTAATTATAAGGGTACCAAAATTAATCGAAAAAAAAAAAGTAAACCACAGCTGCAAAATTTTATAAGCAATAATTGTTTATTGATGTGCAAATTTTAATGTGACATCTCAAAGAAAACTGGGGTAAGGTGATGACGATGACATGGATCTTAAGATACTTGAACATTTTAAATGTATGTATTTTGAAAAGACCAATATTTAAGTGACATTCATTTGATGTGGAGAGTTTTGTTGAGTAGTTCAATAATTATTTTTTCCATTATTGAGTTGGCTATATTAAATAAGTTTGTATCATATGTGAGTTTTCAAATGAAGCCCTGAGAATGAATTGAAGATTCATATTAGTGAAACATAATTATAGCGTCTTTCTTTTACTGTTTAAAAAATCATTTGTATTTGAATTGCATATTAGATATTTTTGTTAAAAATATTAAAAATTTGATTTTCAATTGTGTTTATAAAAAATTAAAAAGTTTTAGAATATTGTTTGGATAAATAATTAAGACTGAAAAAAATAATTACAAATTTTTATCCTGCCTTATTTTGATATGCAAATATAAAAATATTTTCTTAGCTTGAAATATAATTTTTAAAATTTGGTGTACTTATTTTATAATCTATTCATTCTAATTAATATTTAAATTTGCCATTTACATGCATTTTAATTTCCTATTAAATTCTTCACCTTGTTAATAAAAAATGATAAACAGTGTCATTTTTCCTCATTTCATATCTAAATAAAAATATTTTCTTAAATGCTTTTCCTCCTTATTTTATTTTTCTCCTTAAAAGCATTTATTTTTTTTTTCTTACCATAGATTAGGAAAACCTCTTATTAAATTCATGGTCTCTTAAAGTAACTCTTAAATCCTCTACATTAATAAAAATTTATTTCTTGTATGCCAGGTGTGAAACAAATGCACTTTTATTGCTTTTGGAATTGTAAACATTTTTCTAAACATTTTCATTTGCATTTTTTTTACTAAAGTGCAGATAAGATAAATTGTGTTTTTTCCTATTTAACAATTTTAATTATTTATTTTCAATTATAAATATTGTTTTTTTTTAGTCAAGGAATCAATATGGCCCTTCTGATATCTTATTCTTCTTTTGTTTGACGAATATAAATATTTTTAATGTTTTTAGAAATCAACAAATCAACTATTTGTATTTATTAAATTATTGTTTAAATATTGAGTTTCTAATATAAAATGTTCTTCTGATTAAATATGTAAAAGTACTTTTTATTTTCATGTTTTTTTAACTTTGTTAATGAGTAATTTTTTTTCATACTGAGTTAATGTTTCTTCCTTTTCATAGGGAGATATACTATCAAAACCAACAATTGAATTCCGTAACTCAAATGGGTGAGTAATTAATTTTTATTAGATTATTTTTATCATATATTAGCAGTAAAAATATTTGCTTATTTACTATTTAATTATTGATATAACTGTATTTTTAGAAATGAATTTTGGTAATGAATTACTGGTTTTATAGCTAGTATTTTGTTATCAAGAGTGATTGTAGTTGAATTTTCTTTCCTTTAGATATACTGGATTTTTAAAATATTTTAGATTTTAAATATCAATATAGAAGATTATCGAATTTTTCTTTCAACGATAATTTAAAATTGGATTATTTGGAGGATTTCATTCTGATATTCAAATTAACTGTAAAAGAATGCTTGCAAATTAATTAGTTGAATCGTAAGGGGACAACATTATAATTGCAGTGGAATTACGTTTTATTAAAACATAACCAGGTTTCAAAGACCCAAACCTGAAAATGCCATCTAATGATAGCTAAAATAAATCTATCCTTTACTAAATTATATTCATTAGGCTCACCAAGCTCTAGACCTCCTTTAGTTTTATTTTTAATAGCCAAATACCAGAATATTGTCTTGAAAGAGAGCATTTGGTGTGCAAGCCATATTAGAACAAGCTTTATGCCACATATATCAATTTTCCTGACCTTGCCAAATAAAAGATTTGATTGAAATCTTAACTGTAAAATATTTGTCCTATGAAATAGTATGTTAATTCTCAAATGCCATTGCATTTAATTCCATTGTTTGTTGTACAGTATGCCTTGTGAGTCTAAATTACTTCAGGGGGGACATAGGGGTCTATTTAGTTGTTGAATTTTTAAAAAATATTTTTCAGGCCTCTGGGAGACCTCTCTCCTGTACATCACATTTTTCCAGGTGAAAAAAATGTATAAGAAAAGTAATGAAAAATATTATAATTTTTTAAGTATTTTCAGTGATCTAAGATGAGCAGCATCAATTACAGGTTTGTATTTTTAAAATATTTGAATTATGCTTACTCATTTTTCTCAATTCAATAAATGAATTATTGAGATAAATCATAAATTGAAAATCTAAATTTTTTTATTAAATACATTAATTTTACCAAAGTGAAAAGGTTAAAAAATGAGGTGGGAGTTATAGAAATTAATTCATTTTATTGAAGTTTTAAATATGAAAAGGCGTTAACCATGTTAGTTAATATTTATTGTTTCATTTATTAGTTTGAATGCCTTGTAGATGAGTTCTATAAAGAGAAATTTAAGAAAATTAAATGCAAATAAAATTTTAGAAACAAATTATTTTTAGAATTACTCTTTTTACCTCTCAAACCATTTGTATTTTCAGTTGGAAATTAGAAACAAATTATTAAATTTCTTTCAAGTAGCATTGGGAAACAGTTAAGGAATGCGAAATTACATTGTTCATTAATTGAAATGCTGTTGCATTCTATTAAAAATTGTACGTATATTATTTTGAGTTTCATACAAAGTCTTTGAAAAACAATACTTAATATTGGGTATTTTGCAATTTTTTTTTTACTTTTCTATTTCAGATTTTGAATTTTCTTTGGTTAGTAAAAGTAGAAAACCTTAAATTGAAACTTTTTTTCACACTTCTATGCCAATTAAAAATGTTTTGGGAAAAAGTTTTTTTTTTAAATTCTGAAATTCTTGTAGGAAAAATAAACAAGATTTCAGATTAACTGGTGTTTGTGCTCCCAGCTGAGAAAATTTTTATATTAATTTTTTTTAAATAAATGTAGGTAAAAAGAGTGGTAAAAGAGAGAGAGAAAGAGAGAAGTTAGAGTCAAGGGCATAAATTGACCCCCAAATTCCGATGGTAAACCACCAGAAAAGGTGGTGGGGCTTTTTAAGAGATTGAAGTTTAGCAAGTCATAATTTTTTTCTTTTAGAACCTGATACAAAAGCACTGAGGGTCACATATTTTTAAATATATAATTTGTAGGCTATTGACATTTTAGCACCGATGCCTGAAATTATGTATGATTATCTTTTGGAAATAACCAGCATGTTTTTAATTTGTCGATAGCTTTGTTTTCCTGTCGAAATAATTTTTTTTAATGGCATCATTTCTACTATTTAAGCATTAATCGGACATTAAGGCGGAGGTTCAATCCAGTGGCGGCTTTGTTGTAAACACTATTTCGAAATACGAGATGACTCGATGGCGTTTGGAATGTTCAGCTTCTTGCCTCATTAGTCAGGACTGCCTGGTGTGAGTTTTCAAGGTTTTCTCCCAAACGATATACACATGCGGAGTAGTCCCCCTAAAGGCACTGCCCTCCTTCTTCAACTACACGGAGCAGAAATCAGCTGCACCCCTCTTCCTTCCTTCCATGAGGGATACGACGACGACGACAACAACAAACATCATTCTTAGAAGAAAACAAAAGTTAAACTTTCAACTATTTAAATTATATTATAAAAAATGTATTGTATAAATTGATTTTACCACGGAAATCTATTAGCAATTTTTATCTTTTTATACATTATGAGATTTTTGAAAATTTTAGAGCAGTTTTTTAATTATAAGAAAGGAATTATTTATTATTGTTTGTGTATAGTTGCAGCATAAATAAAAACGTTTTAAAAATTCAGTTAGATTTTTATTGTAAAGCAAATTACCCAATTCGGGTAATTGGTTTCGAATTATCAAAATAGAAAGTTCAAAAATCAAAACATTTACCACTCATCAGTGTGTCACTCGTATAGTTATTTCTGTAAGCTCATGTCAGCTATCAATTGCAAACTGTGTTTTATACACGTGATGATTTACATAATCCACACAAGCCGACGGTTACAATAAAAGCACAGTCAATTATCTTGTGGGGCACCTTAATTTTGGGTTCGTGGACCAAAAATTCTAAACAAGCCAATAATTATTGAAGAGTTAATTTCCTTTAGACTAAGGTCAATAAAACTAGGTCTTTCAAGCTTGCGAAGACCCCAGTCTGCTAAAAGAGAGGAAAATAACAAAACAATTGTTTATATTTCTGTTTTATTCAGTGATATATATGCAAAATAATATTAATTAGGAATTTTATGTTTGACATTACAAATACTTATTAGAAAGTATTTTAGAGTTTGATCTACAAAATTGATTATTTAGATAATTTCTATTTATCGATCTCATTCATATCTAAAAGGGATTGTTTTACAAGTCAATATTTGTTGATCAAAGAGCTTTGGATCAACATATATCAGATCTATCAACAGCCACTGCTATTTTTGTTGGTATACATCGCTTGAAATGTAATGCTTTTTTGGCTGTTCTATAAAATATTTAATGGAACCTTGCAACAGCTTTCGATGATCTCTTCTTTAGTCGCAAAATCTGAAACGTGTCAATATTTTATATACATGATGATAATAATTAAAGTTCCCTTTTCAAAATGCTGATAAAAAAAGAACCACCTGTTACAATATGTTCAAATTTGAACTGTAGGTACTTGAAGAAGAGGGAAACAGTATGGCATCAAAAAAAGTTCCATCGATTTGTCCCATCCAATTTGGTATGATCTTGCCGTGGTGGATGGGTTTTCTACTAACAGCGTCACAACTGTTGAATGACTTAGAGTCATTTTTTCCGTCAAAATACCGAAACAATCAAGCACATTAAACACTACAATTGGCTTAATGTGCAACTCGTCTCAAATACGTTGTAATGTCGATTCGAACTGTCACTAACATCTGAATTCACTTTCTTTTTGCGCTTACAGCGCCATCTGTTTAATGCACTTTGGAACTCATTTTTGATGCCGTAACGTTTCCCATTCATGTATCTTCAGTTCAAATTTATTAAGAAAATTCATACTTAGATATAAATCTAAATGTCTTTAGCATGGAAATTAAAGCTAAAAAATTAGTGATAGTAAATATGTGTGTTTTAATTTTGTTTGTTCGGACAAAATTGTTATCCATAAAATTTGTATTTTGTTGAATGAATATTTATCTTTTATAAGTTAAAGTAATTTTTAATCATATTTTACAAAATAAATTAAAATTTTGTCAATATCATAAGTCTTATCTCTAATTTTTTTTTTTTTTTTTTTACTTTAAAAGTTTTATTATCGCTATGAATATTTCATCGTTATTTAGTTAAAAATGAAAAAATTTTTGTAAAAAACTTTTTCGAGCCAAAGTTGAGTAATTACATTTAAATAGCCATTATACATACGACATGAATTTTTTTAATCCATGTTTTTATTTTGCAGTTAGTAACTATTTCATCCCTTACCCAATCGCCTGTGTGCTCAGGTGACTTTGTTTAAAATTAAGAGCACTTCTTGGTGCAAATCCGTATCTTTTATTTACGACCTCGCTGAAGCTGTGCACACATACCTTTTGCATATCACACGCGGCATCTGACTCCAGCTTCAAACACACGTTGTGTAGGTATCATTGAAAACATCTCCTTATTTAGGTGTCATTTCAGAATCATATGCCGCACATCGATTGGGGATCGTACTATAAAATCGGGACTTTTTCCCCTCCCCGACCAAGGTAACGAATGGTTTTTCATAGCTGTGTTAAAATTTCGCACAACTATTATGGCTTCGGTTAATTGCACTGTCTACTTTCTTGTCTACTTGAGTTTTTGCCTGAAACATTTTTTCACGCAGTTTGCTCATCTTTAATAATTTTCGTCAATACTAGTTGCAAAAATTGGTTTTCTTGGAATTATTAAAAAATATTTATTTAATTAATTCTAATTGACTCAGTATATCTCACCTTTTACTTTTTGTTGAACGTATATTTAAAATCATTTTGCATCATACAGTTCATAGGTTTTTTTTATAATAATCATAAATAGTGTTGTTGTTTTTAAATTATTGTGTGCAAATGTATGATTATGTCGCTGTAAATCAAAATCACATGTTTATTATAGAAAGTGGATGAATGTTTAAAATGTGTATATTCTATTGATGCAGAGAATTGATATCAAATTACCATGTAACGATTATATGATTAAAAGAGAGTATAATATTTTCATTAGTTTCAAATATTGAATATGTTCCAGTATTTGAATCAATATATCAATTTACAAAATTGATTAATGATTTAGAAATCGATTCTTGATTCCTGCATTATTGAGATTTGGCATATTTTTATGTCACAATGAAAAACGGCCTGATGGCCAATTGACCAGCTTTCTGGCCTTTGGAATCACAGGCTTTAGGTTCGAATCCTGGCTATGGCATGGATGTTTGTGTGAATGAAGTTTAAAATCCACATTAAACTGTAGATTAGGTCTTAAATAGCCTGTAAAAGCTGACGTAGAGCGACAAACCATACATCACAATAAAAAAGTTTTCATTCATTTCCGTAAAATGGTTTGGTGTCATTCATTACTTCTTTTCCGAAAGGGCGACCCGATAGCCAATTTCGCTTTAAGCTCTCTGGCCTTTGGTTTCGGGGTTCGAATCCTGGTGGTGACATGGACGTTTGTGAGGCGATTCCGGAATCCACGTTAAGCTGGTTCCGTCTAATTTGTCCAACGTGTTATTAGAAATGACGGTAGAGCGTCAAACTAAAGCTGAACCAATCTTCCGAAAGAGAGATATCGGACAATTCACAATTGCTTCAATTGAATATTTATACATTGATCAAACAAATGGACACCATTCAGGAAACTATAGTTTGTGGAATATTTCCATTTGTTTCATAAATGATTGCGTTATTATTTTTATTAACCGAGTAGATGTTATAATGCATGTAATTTGCATCGAAAAACTTTCCATCACGATATTGATTGGTTTCACCATCTTTTACACAACATCTTTTGCAGCTGAAATGTCAACCAAATGAGTCAATGAAACATGCCAGGACAAAATTAACTTTCGTCCTCAATTTCTTTTTGGTGTTCGATCAAGCAACGCACTGATCCAACGGGAAGCTGCCAGGAGTGAACGGCGTATTCCAACGCTCCGTTTGTGCCAGATACGCTTTGTGGAGTTTCCAGTCATTTGCATTCGCTTTAAATGCCTTCTCTGTCAAATATTTTCTTATCACACTAGCTAACCAAGGCGCTGAACTTTTTGAGAGGAGGAACACGCGCTCAGGTGCTTTTTCCTACTTTTTACCCGCTGGTGGTAAAGTTGATTTGTATTTGTAATACAGCCTGCAGTCGTTGCATTAGCAGATTGGAAAAAATATATTGTTTTTAATAGTCTTTCAAACTTCAAGTTAGCATAAATTTTCGTTTATTTTGCTTTGAGCTGTTTGAGTGTCAAATCTGTATCTTTTTGTCTGTGTGGATAAATTAAATGCCTCTTCTAAGCCGCCCATGAATTGATTTTCATTTTTGCAAATTGTGTGATGTCGAGGTCCAAGTTGGTACCTTTTTCAAAAGATTTGGGTCGTTCATGTCATATAGTTCTGTCTCGATTGACTTTTGCGAGCATAAGGAGCTCACCGACATGTTATGGTTTAAAAGGTTTACTGCTGTTTCCTGGTCAATTATGTCATCCCTTTTGTTGAAGCAAACGTGATATGCTGGTTTATTGTTTTTAAACCCCAACTTCTAACAGTCTTCAAGAAAACTTTGGAGGGAAATAGTACTATTTTGGGCGAATACGCATTTTTCAAACAAATCAATGCTGAAATGTCTTCTATTAAAGTCTAACGCCATAATTTTAAAGTTACAAAAAATATATTGTTCCCAAATAAGTGTCTTCAAAAATATTTCAAGGCAGTGCATGTTACAACACAAAGCTACTGCTCTTCTGGGCTTCAAATTCAGTGTCTTTTCGTTTTTATATATACTCAGACATGTAACCAGTTTCCAAATTTAGAAGACGTTTCCTATTTTTAAGTGTCGAATCATAAAAACCCTTCACACACACATTTTTCCTTTTCTTTTAGTGGTCACATTAACAATAGTTCAAATTCTTTAAAATGTTTTTGTTACTTCATTGTGTCTGCAAGGCCTCCCAAGGTTTAGTATTTTTTCGTTTCACAAGCATTTTTTTCATTTGATGAATGTGACATGTGACTTTTTGTTTTTAAACTAACCAAAGAAAGTTGCAAGTTTCTTTAAAGAAATTTGTTTTTCCTGTATGTTGTAATGACTTTTTTTTTCCACATCCATCCTTATCTTGCTGTTGATGCCACCTGTTACTGACAGTTTGCCTGCTACACGCTTTGAAGAAGACTAACGTACGCTAACGGTTCTTGGAATAAAACAGAAGGTTTGCCGTTATTTTAAAAAGAATGAATAAAAAAAAAAAAAGTGCACGTTGGATGAATCCGGTGATACGTTTGGCAAAACTCTTTGGCATAAGTTTGTTAAAAAGGATTTCAATTGCCGCTGATCGTCACCGTGTTTTTATGATAGTTGTGCGTCACTGATTTATCGATATCATGATCTTAACCAGTATTTGTCATGGGTTTGGCATCACTATGCGTGTCTTTTAAAAGGCTTTTCATTGATTTTTATCATCAAAGGGTTTGCTACCTTTTTGTCAGTATAACGACTTCATGACGCTCAAGTCCTTGACTTGCTCTTTGGAAGGGATGGTTTTTCAATTCTATTCCGTCTTGCTTCGAACTTCAGCCAAGATGCCTAGTCACTAATGCACTATTTGAAAAGCAACATTGATGTCATTTTAGGAATACAGTTCATGGTTCGCTTTTTGTTCTCAATCTTGTAGACATACATTTACTCAGACATTGTTTCAGTTAATTGATTGTTCTTTGGTATGAAGCGAAGTGGATGTAGATTGGTATCTTCTTGGCCTTTGTTATTTGTACTATTTGTACTTTTGTTGTAAGACATTCCAGCTACTGTCTTATTTCAATTTAATGCCAGTGTTAGATGAATTAATTTAAGTTCAAAAATAGCGAATTAATTCGCATTGCAATTTCATATTAAAAAAGAATCATGAATTTCAGAATAAAAAAGCTACATTTACTATTCATATGTAAATCATATTTGCCAATCTATAATAAGTATTTATTCGGAATAAAATGCATTTTGTTATTAATTAGGAGTATTTAGAGTTGAAATGTCAACTTGAATGTAATTGTTTATTATATTTTAAAAATCAAATAGTTCCCCTTTTTTTCATTAAGAATTTTGCAATTAAAACATTTTTGCATCGCCACTCTGTTATGGTCTAAGAACACTAAAACCTTCAAGTGAACATTGATGCAAGAATGTGTTTATTTCTCAACCTTGACTCATTCTCATTATTATACTTGCAAGAAATTTCGTCATATTATTGATACATTTACCATCACTTAATTCGTCATTAGTTCAGATCTTTAATTGTGAGCCATTGTATGTACAGTGTATTTTTGGAATGCAACGTTGGTGTGACAAAAAAAAAAAAAAAAAAAAAAATTTGTGGCCACATTTGTATATCACTATTTAGATTCCTTGAAAGAAAAAAATATATGTTAATATAATAGAAAAGAACCTCATATAGGAAAAAGCGAAGAATCAAAAGAGAGAGGGAAAAAGAATATCATCGAATTTGAGACTATGTGTAACATAAATCACTATTTTTATTGTGTTACACCGAGCATTGCTTTTATAATTTTAAAAAACTTGGATTAAACTTAGCTTTTTAATAATAATCCAAAGGGTAAAAAAAGTCGTGCAGTATTTATTTATAAACTTTTTTTCACATATTTCGAAATTCCGTTCGTTCGCGTTTGACCATTCGCACATATGCTAAATGTCACGACTTGGCCAGATCGCGTTGCTGTGGGAAAACGAGATTCCATTTAGAAAGTGCAAAAGAAGAAAAATCATGAGAAGAAACTTGATGAAATTAAACACATTATTTAGTCCAGTTGCAGCTTCTTTCAAAAAAATTTTTTCTTCTTCTTTGTAACTGTGAGAACCAGTTTGTTTTCCTCGTCGAACGAGAGGTTCCTTGTAAAGAGTTTAGTTGTCTGAAAATGGCATCGTGCAGCCGACTTTGGCTGTCTAGAGTGATCTAGTAACTGGAGCAATACGTAAC